>ML821368.1:6490-30953 GCA_009831015.1 Picea engelmannii
TAGAGTTACATACAGATTGAGAGGCCAAAAAACGCTTCCAATTATACCATGCAACAGACTGTAGGATCTAAAGAACGCTACATAACATACAAATCAAATGATATTTCAAATGGTAAAATGCATGTTTGGGAGGGATTTTCAAATTTGTTTTGTAAGATTTGAAGGAAAACCGCAAAATTCGGTTTAATAGAAAAGAATTTTTACTCTTTAATGTGTCCAAAGTTTGTTTAATTAGGTTTATTAGACATGAATTTAAACTCTAATGTGTATAGATCATGATGTATACTGTTTAGTAATATAAACAAAACCTTTTTTTATCAAGTAATATTATGGTAAAAGTAGTTCAAAACTATTTTTTTTTGTTGTTAAGATGAAACACAACCTTACTAGGAGTCTAATCTTACTTCCGTTGTACAAGATCACGATGTATACTGTTTAGCAATAGGAACAATTTTTTTTAATCAATCAATACTATCATAAACTAGATCAAAACGATGTAGGTTTATAGTTAAAATCGTCCAAGAGCAAATAAAATAAGTTTTCATGAGTAAGTCGGTATAATTTAAGTTGAAGGCTGTAACAAGTATACAAGGATGAGATCGCATTCTTTACAGTGCGCTCTTTTTAAATATGATTTTGAAAGCAGAAAATAACACAAACTCTTCTTGCTCACATTCTAAGTATTTAGCCCCTAATTCCTTTTCCGTATTCTCTTTTGCCTTTGCTTATAAAGTTATTCATGAAGATTCAAATTCTTTGGGCTTTATAATAGTAAAGAGCTCGTCACAAATGAAAATGAATCATAATTATTGAGATTATTCATGGGTATTCCAAAGGTCGTTGGTATAAAGTTTGTCCAAGATAATGTTAACACTCGTTTTCTTTGAAGTTTATTACATCAATTTAACCAACATGCACTACCAAACTGCAGTAACACACTGGTATGTATGCAATTTACATGTATATCACTTATTAAGTGGGATACATCTAAAATTTATATGGTATGCAATTTACATGTATAGCTCTTATTAAGTTGGATACATCTGAAATTTATATGGTATATTGAAATTGTTTTTATTATACAAATATTTATTCATACTAATAAAGTATAATAGGTATAATATTATATATATGTTTATATTATATGGTATAATATCTATGTAATTTATAAATAAGTATATTTAATTTTATGTACAAAGATTATATAGAAATGTTTTTTTATATTTTTTTATATTTAATTTTATGTACAAAGATTATATAGAAATGTTTTTTTATATTTTTTTATTGATTTCATGTATATTTTTTATTATGTTTAGAGAGACTTTCCTTTTATAATCATGTACAAGGAAGAGGTGAATTTTTCCTCAAGTGACATTTAAAAATACATTAAGAACAAAAATATTGTTTAAATGTGGAGTATTTCAATATCTTATATATAAAGTAATCGAAAGTAAAAAAAAAACTTATCCTTAAAACATTTTAATGATGTGTTACTTAGTATGAGGGAGATGTGCAATTCCTTGTATGCTCAACACACAGTAAGAACAAGTGTAAATCCATCTTAACTTAGGATGGATTTGATTCCTCTCCACACATGATAGATCAAGAGTAAAGATGTATGTTGGTATGAATCCATTGCCAACAAAAATTCATCACTTCTAAAATCCTCTTTATTGATGAAGGTTTTAAAAATATGTTTGCAATACAGCGTTCTAGAGTCTATACACTTTTTTCCAATATGGAGTCACTCATAAAGCTTGCTATTTTCTCATGTGGAGAGTTCAAGCTTGAGCTAGCCATTCCTCCTATCCCTGTTAGAATTCACTATCATGCCTTGATATTATGCACTATCCTTTTGTAGAAGACCTCAACTAAGTTTTTCGGTGAAGGACCCATATCTTGGATTGCAAAAGCTATTGGTGAAGGATCGATTGAAAGGAGTTTCATTATTCTTTTGCATAGCATAATTTAGTTTTACATCATTCTCATCTAAACAATTTGCAAAGCTCAATTTGTCTTTACATCCATCAACAATTAATTCTTGAGTTGAGCATATCCATTTCAAAATGGGCAAAACAATTTGTACTCTCTCTCTCTCTATATATATTCTTGATTAAAGATCACTTATATTAGATATATAGTAGAATTATCTTTACATCAAAACAAAAGTGGCAATGTAATTTTGGGCTAAGACTACTTGATTGCCAATTACATGCTAAAGTTATATTCAATAATCCTATTCCAATTCAATATTTTGTTTTTGAGTTCACATTGATTGATTATCTTGATTAAACAAATTTAAGACCATCCACGGTCTTATTCTAAAAAGCATATGAAATGATAGTCTTTCATGGTCTTTGCGAGTTCGACGTCGATGCATTAGTGGAGGATTATGTTGATTACATCCCTAAAATCACTTAAACTCCTTTTTGAAAAAAATATATATTTCAAAAATAAAACATTTATTTTTATTTTTATTTTCAAGAGGGAAAAGTCTACAATACTCACAATTATAGACCTAGCCTCTATTGATATAATCTCCAAGACCTTAATGGGTAAGTACATCATCATGTGCAAACAAAACCTAGATTGTTGAAAAATCTAGTTGGTGGTCTCTAAGGGGACACACTTTATTCTACATGGGTTAACATGAAAAAATGTTAGTGGGAAACCTAGATTAGCTAGCGCTTAGGAGTTAGAGTGGTCCTCCAAATCTGTGAAGATTTGTGGAGTGTCTTCATCTTGAAGAATGGACGTTGTGACTTTGCCATGTGTCCCATGGACCACTCCCTTTGTTTTGTCCTACTTTTGTTACCTTCTTGGGTTAGCATTGTGTGTCATAGTTTCTACCTCAACTTCTAGAACATCATCACTTTAATCTTAGGAGATCCATATATCATTGAGTCATACATTTTGTGAAGTTGTGCTAGCTTCTTGTTCACTTTAACTTCTAGAACGTGAACATAGGCATCACATCCAAATACCCTAAGTGTTAGCAACATTACTTGTCTTCGGCATCGGGATATCCAGGTCTGCAGGTTGCACGAGGAGCGCCCAAGCGTAATGCATAGAAGAAGTTCTTTTTGGACTTGAAATCAAGCGAGCGGGCAAAATTATAGTGTCTACGGTCCGGATCCACCCATATGAGCAGATCAACGGCTGGTGGGAAATCGCAGTTAGCGAAGTTGCGCCAAGGTTAGCGTAATGGATCGCGCCCATATTGTATGCAGGGAAGAATAGTGGTCATCCATTCGAAGGACGCGTGGCGCGAGATCCAGTCGCGTCGGCTTTTCGGCAGTCGTGAGTTCGAAGGGTGAAAGTTCCATATCACTCTGTATCGCGAAACCTCGAACCTTGAAGTGTCAATAGCGTCCAAAGTCGGGCCCACAGTATCAAGGGGCAGTCTCAGCCGTTCATCTGAAGCGGACCCTTGGTGCGCGATCAGGCTCCCCGCCTTTTTCGCCCATCGTGGTTTTGAAGTGCAAGAAGCAGCTCCATCATTTTCTCGGTGCATGAGGTGTCGGGAGTGTCCAGGACCCGGGCCCACAATATCACCAAGTGAATTCACGACCGTTAGATATGAGGACGCGTGGCGCCCAAGTAGGCCATCTCGGTGTTTCGCTCATCGCAACTATGAATGAGCAAGGATTAACTCTTTCCATTCACGAACGCCGAAAGTGCCTTGGGAATAAACATAGGGTCACAGTCTGTGGTCACTTGGGAAAGAAAGGAACTGTGCAAAAGAAGCCAAAGGTGTCGGGGCTAGTCGTCGAAAGGATCGTCGTGATCTCCATGCGTCATCTGATGCGATCTCGATCCTGGTTTTCGCTTGGAGTAAATGAAGATGAGAACGGGTGGTTGAAACCTCTTTTCATTCATTAAGTGTGAGGTATGGAGGGTCTGGGAGGCGGTCTGCTCAAGAGGGCCCTGTGTACTCATTTTTCAAAAGAAGTCATGCCGAGTTCTCGACTAGTCGGAGGAGGTGTGCACACGCTAGCTCGACACTTAATGGCTCAGCGACTCCCCTTGCAGGAGCCATGCGCAGTTAAGGTGGCGTTTGACAGGCATTATTCGTCCGAATTCGGCTGAAGGGACACCATGCCTTGGATGGCTGAACATGCCTCTATTAGGTGAATTTTCTTGAGTATATAGACTCGGTCTTTATATTTTGTAATCTATCGATGGTAGAGCAAAACTCTCGATTGTAAAGTTTTAGCAACGCTCTAGTTCTTTGGTTATGCATCTGTATGTGAGATTTCTTATTTTATAACAGACAGTCTTTCTTACTCCATCTAGATTTTCATCTTATACCGAGAGAGTTCGTGAACGACTGATTCGTGTGAATTGTTGCAATTATGCTATGATAAAGGGTTTATGATTGTATTATTGTATTCTCTGGTTTTTAGTGTTTGAATGCAAGAAGATCTTGTGTTTAGACGTCTTCTTCTACAGTCTATTAGAAATCTTATGTTTACGACAGACCTTTGCAGTTCTCCTATACAAGTCTTCTCCCTACTCACCCTTACTACAAATCACTGTCTAAAGTTATCTAAGACCTCACTTGCCCATGCATGCCTGACCTAGTTTCTGAGTTAGAACCACACCATTTTGAGTTAACCTCCATTTGATCACCCCATTACACAAATCGTGACACAATCTGACGGGCGTCGGGCTCTGCTCCTACTGCAATCCGGGGGTGACTTCCGACGCCAACATTTCTGGCACCGTTGTCGGGGATGAATTTGAAAATTTTCCTCGGGATTGAACGACATTGAGCCTCTGATTCTGAAGGTGCATCGGGTATCAGAGCCTTTGAAGATTGCTACTGTGCACCTGGTGACTCCATTGTGATGACTCCACTTGGGCAAACCTGCTCTATTAATTGTGGCTTTTAGAGGCAGAGACACGCGGTTTCACCCACAGCTGCCTTTAGCTACCCCTGAAGCTGATCCAGAGGTGGTTCTCAGAAAAGGAAATCCCTCTGAAGAAGAAGTTGCTACTGTCGAACCAGGTAATTTTCCATCTCCTTCTATAGGAACTTCATTTTCTCCTCAGTTTCTTAATAGACCTCCTTCAGAGGTTTCCCGTTTCCTGAATTTTGGGAGTGTTCGTGCTGAGTTTTCCCCTCCTGGTCTGGGATTGGAGGGGGAAATCCTTGTCACTCCCCTCTCCTCTGAAGCTATACCTTGGTGTAGACCCAGGACTACAGAAGATTTCCCTACTCCTATCTTTATTGCTCCTCATCTTGTTACTGTTACTACTCTGCAAAGAAGAGCACCTGCTGACTTGAGCTCGTTAGCCTTCTCCTTAAATCCCCTCTTGTTTCCCACTCCACTTCGAGACTCATTCTCAGTAGCCCCTTCGCGAACTCCTTCTCCTCCAAGTTCTCCTCCACCTAATATTCCTATGGCTGGTGCTAATCCCCCTCTAAATAGAATGGACGCCATAGTCGCTGCCAAATATGCTCCCTTAATCCTACCCCATCCTATGAATCCTCTCCCCTGCTGGAGATTACTTGAAATACATGCCCAAGTTCACCGGGGAAGAGGACGTAACTGCAGAAGAGCACCTGACTTCTTTCTACAGTTATGCATACAACCTCAACATTGAAAATGAAGATGTCTGGTTGAGAGTCTTCGTCCAGAGCCTGGATGGCGAGGTGAGGAAATGGTTTAGAGGATTGGCCCCCAGATTTATTGTTGGAATCGAAGCCCTGGATAGTGCTTACCTGAGGCAGTGGGGCGATAGGAAAGATTTCATGTATTACATGACAGAGTTCGGGTCTTTGAAGAAAATGGAAGGAGAGTCTGTCTCTGACTTCTCCAAAAGATTTAATAAGATGTATAATAAAATTCCTGCCGAAATAAAACCCTCAGAAGCCTCGGCCAAAATTTCTTATGCTAGTGCGTTTGGCCCCGATTTTTGTCTTTTGTTGAGAGAACGAAGAGCCACCTCCTTAGCTCAAATGCAAGATGCGGCCATAGAAGTGGAATCCAATGTATTAGCAACTGACAGACTAAGGAACAAGGCCGACGCAGACAAAAGAAAGGGAAGGTCGGAAACCTCAACTTCTGGCCCATCGGTGCTTCACCCTCAAGTGGATGAGTTGACCAGGATGGTGAAGTCTCTGTCTGCAGAGATGGAGAGAATGAAGGTGGAAGGGAGGCAAGCATACAAGGGCCCTCAGAACGCCGAAAACAAAGGAGGTTTCAGGAGGCCAAACCATGTTGTTCCCCCAACTGTGCAAAGAGAGAGGGGGAGAGACAGAGAGGACCAGAAAATTCAGGCCCCTTTTCAAAACAATTTTATGGCCGAGGAAGAAGAAGGGGGAACAGGAGGAATTGATCCTGAAATCCATTGCCTCGGAGACACTCCTCCTTTTCCTCATCTCACTCAATCAGCATACGAGGAGTCTCTCATGGACAGTCAACTAAATGGATTGAGTAAGGGAGACAAGACTAGTGGCAGCCAAGGCAGGTATGATCTGAGGTCTAAGAGAAAGACAGTAGCACCGAATGTTCCTAAGTAGTCCACTAGAACAGAGAATCCTGCTGATGAAGTAGCGGACAGTCACAGAGGTAAGCAAACCTGACCCCTCTCTCCCATAGTTCAGAGTCATGTTCCCGAAATAAGAGAAATCCAGAAGCTTACATCTTCTTATAATTTCGAGCATGAAATTCAGAAAATCAGAATCCTTGTGCCCCTAACCGAGTTGATTAAACACAAAGGGTTCAAGAAACGCTTCTCTGAGCTTTTACAGCCTGAGATCTCATGTCTTCCGACAGACTCCATTAATTTGCAAGATGAAAAGCCTGTAGTTATTCTAGGTCCTATGGTAGAAGATAGGAACGACTCATCCCCTCCCTTCTACACTTCCTTGAACATACATGACAAGGTAGTGCACAACTCCTTGATGGATTCAGGGGCTTCTCACAACCTCATGCCCAGAACTGTCATGGAAGAATTAGCGCTGGAAGTCACCCGAGCCAATCATGACCTCTATTCCTTCGACTCCAGGAAAGTTCAATGCCTTGGGGTTATCAAATACCTGGTCGTGACCTTGTTTCAGTTGCCCATGAAAAGTGTGGTCATGGATATTGTAGTCGCTGATGTCCCCCCCAAGTTCGGTATGTTGTTATCAAGATATTGGATAAAAAGACTGGGGGAAACTTTGCAGATGGACCTCACATATGCTACTATCCCAGTATTTGGAGGAGAACATAGAAGGCTATATAGGGAAGCCCAGTTGGCCTATATAATCAGTGATGAAGCCAATCCTACCAACCATCCCATTTTTGCCTTGGACACTAATTTAGGTTCCAGTTTACTGCAACTCACTCATGCTCCCGAGCCTCCTCTCGAACTTAGAAAGCAACCCACCACTCCTCATGAATTTCCTCCATCCATCACCTCCGTTTGGAAAAGGTTTTTTGATGGAGCCTGTTCCAGGGAAGGCGCTGGTGCCGGGGTATCTTTTGTGTCCCCTTCTGAGGAAACCATATCCTTGTCATATAAGCTGGAATTTGAAACCACCAACAATGTGGCAAGAGTATGAAGCCCTTGTTCTAGGATTAAGCGTTGCAAGGGAAATGAGAATTCAGGAGGCAGCAGTGTTCGGAGATGTAGAGTTGGTAGTCCAACAGATCAGAAATGCTTATCATGCTAAGCACCCTCGACTCAGAAATTACAGAAATGATGTATGGGACCTAATCGACAATTTCTTCTTAGCTTTCAACATCTCTTTTATTCCAAGGGAGGATAATGTTGTGGCTGATTCTTTAGTCGTTTCAGCTAGCCAGTTCAAGGTCCCTCAACCGTCTATGGCCAAATATGGTGTTGAGATAAAATATAGGCCCTCTGTACCAGACAATGTCAAGCATTGGAAGGTATTCGAAGATGATCTGGAAATCAAGAAATTTCTCCAATCAAGAAAATAATTTTAACTCTTTAATGTGTCCAAAGTTTGTTTAATTAGGTTTATTAGACATGAATTTAAACTCTAATGTGTATAGATCATGATGTACACTGTTTAGCAATAGAAACAAAACCTTTTTTTATCAAGTAATATTATGATAAAAGTAGTTCAAAACTATTTTTTTGTTGTTAAGATGAAACACAACCTTATAAGGAGCCTAATCTTACTTCCGTTGTACAAGATCACGATGTATATTGTTTAGCAATAGGAACAATTTTTTTTAATCAATCAATACTATCATAAACTAGTTCAAAACGATGTAGGTTTATAGTTAAAATCGTCCAAGAGCAAATAAAATAAGTTTTCATATGAGTAAGTGAGTATAATTTAAGTTGAAGGCTGTAACAAGTATCCAAGGATGAGATGGCAAGACTTTACAGTGCGCTCTTTTTAAATATGATTTTGAAAGCAGAAAATAACACAAACTCTTCTTGCTCACATTCTAAGTATTTAGCCCCTAATTCCTTTCCGTATTCCCTTTTGCCTTTGCTTATAAAGTTATTCATGAAGATTCAAATTCTTTGGGCTTTATAATAGTAAAGAGCTCGTCACAAATGAAAATGAATCATAATTATTGAGATTATTCATGGGTATTCCAAAGGTCGTTGGTATAAAGTTTGTCCAAGATGATGTTTACACTCGTTTTCTTTGAAGTTTATTACATCAATTTAACCAACATGCACTACCAAACTGCAGTAACACACTCGTATGTATGCAATTTACATGTATATCACTTATTAAGTGGGATACATCTAAAATTTATATGGTATGCAATTTACATGTATAGCTCTTATTAAGTGGGATACATCTGAAATTTATATGGTATATTGAAATTGTTTTTATTATACAAATATTTATTCATACTAATAAAGTATAATAGGTATAGTATTATATATATGTTTATATTATATGGTATAATATCTATGTAATTTATATATAAGTATATTTAATTTTATGTACAAAGATTATATAGAAATGTTTTTTTTATATTTTTTATTGATTTCATGTTTATTTTTTATTATGTTTAGAGAGACTTTCTTTTTATAATCATGTACAAGGAAGAGGTGAATTTTTCCTTGACAAGTGACATTTAAAAATACATTAATAACAAAAATATTGTTTAAATGTGGAGTATTTCAATATCTTATATATAAAGTAATCGAAAGTAAAAAAAAAACTTACCCTTAAAACATTTTAATGATGTGTTACTTAGTATGAGGGAGATGTGTAATTCCTTCTATGCTCAACACACATTAAGAACAAGTGTAAATCCATCTTAACTTAGGATCTATCACGTAGGAAGAGCGATCAGGTGAAAACCCTTTTTAGATTAAAAAACTTGTAAAAAGGTTTACAACATAATGGATTTGATTCCTCTCCACACATGACAGATCAAGAGTAAAGATGTATGTTGGTATGAATCCATTGCCAACAAAAATTCATCACTTCCAAAATCCTCTTTATTGATGAAGATTTTAAAAATATGTTTGCAATACGAAGTTCTAGAGTCTATACACTTTCTTCCAATATGGAGTCACTCATAAAGCTTGCTATTTTCTCATGTGGAGAGTTCAAGTTGAGCTAGCCATTCCTCCTATCCCTATTAAAATTCACTATCGTGCCTTAATATTATGCACTATCCTTTTGTAGAAGACCTCAACTAGGTTTTTTGGTGAAGGACCCATATCTTGGATTGTAAAAGGTATTGGTGAAGGATCCATTGAAAGTTTCATTATTCTTTTGCACAGCATAATTTAGTTTTACATCATTCTCATCTAAACAATTTGCAAAGATCGACTTATCTTTACATCCATCAACAATTAATTATTTGTAGTCTCTCTCTCTCTCTCTCTCTCTCTCTCTCTCTCTCTATATATATATATATATATATATATATTATTGATTAAATATGATCGATTATATTAGATATATAATACAATTATCTTTACATCCAAACAAAAGTGGCAATGTAATTTTGGGTTAAGACTACTTGACTGTCAATTACATGCTAAAGTTATATTCAATAATCCTATTCCAATTCAATATTTTGTTTTTGAGTTCACATTGATTGATTATCTTGATTAAACAAATTCAAGACCATCGAGGGTCTTATTTTAAAAAGCATATGAAATGATAGTCTTTCATGGTCTTTGTGAGTTCGACGTAGATGCATTAGTGGAGGATTATGTTGATCACATCCCTAAGATCACTTAAATTCCTTTTTGAAAAAAAAATATATCTCAAAAATAAAACATTTATTTTTATTTATTTATTTTTCAGTAGGGAAAAGTCTACAATATTCACAATTATAGACCTAGCCTCTATTGATATAATCTCCAAGGCCTTGATTTGTAAGTACATCATCATGTGCAAACAAAACCTAGATCGTTGAAAAATCTAGTTGGTGGTCTCTAAGGGGACACACTTTATTCTACATGAGTTAACATGAAAAAATGTTAGTGGGAAACATAGATAAGGTAGTGCTTAGGAGTTAGAGTGTTCCACCAAATCTGTGAAGATTTGTGGAGTGTATTCATCTTGAAGAATGGAAGTTGTGCCTTTGCCATGTGTCCCATGGACCACTCCCTTTGCTTTGTTCTCCTTTTGTTTCCTTCTTGGGCTAGCATTGTGTGTCATAGTTTCTACCTCAACTTCTAGAACATCATCACTTTAAGCTTAAGAGATCCATATACCATTGAGTCATACTTGTGAAGTTGTGCTAGCTGCTTGTTCACTTTAACTTTTAGAACGTGAACATAGGCATCACATCCAAATACCCTAAGATGTGCCAAAGAGGGTTTCTTACCAATCCATACCGTGCGTCGAGTCTTGTTATCAAACACTAATGAGGGTGATTGATTGACTAGGTAACATGTAGTACCCATTGTTGGTTGTGGAGCCTGATTATCTTCCTCATTCAGAGGTTTTTATTTTCAGCCATGTTTATACCCCATGAAGACTTTACACCCCGAAAGAATGTACACTCTTCCATGCGAGGGAGTTACAGGGGGGGTTTGCTCTCCCTATGTGGTTCGAGGGGTCGATCCCCTTGGTTGGGGGTCCGGGGGGGAACGAGCCCCCGACGAGGGTTCGAGGGCGAATCCCCCAAAAGAAATTTTTCTTTGTAAATGTATATTGTAATTTCATAGTAAATCTGGACCATTCATTATAAGGTTGAAGATCTGACGGTAGAAGTTATGTTAGGGTTTTTTCCTAGAAGGAAACCTTCTTTTATGAGGGAAATGTATTGCGACTATGTATCATTGTAAACATTGTATTCTGAGAGAGGAGACTGAGAGAAATAAGAGGAAGTTACAGCGGGTGTGTTGTAGGTTGTATCCTTTCATTTGCTGGATAATAAAAAGGAAGGATCTGGAAATTTATCTGGTGGATGTAACCCACACTAGGTAAACCACATATATTTATGTCTATCCTATTGTGTATCTTTTGTGTTTTATTTCTGCATTTATTTATTGCTCCGTGATCCTATTTTTCTAACAACTGGTATCAGAGAGAAAGGTAACTCGTAGGAAAAGAGGGTTCTTGGTTCAAGTGGGAGCAATGACGGAAAATAGAAAGTTTAGGGTCAAGAAATTTAATGGCCAAAACTACCCGTTATGGAAGATGCATATGGAAGATTATTTATATCAGAAAGATCTATTCCTACCATTGGGTGGAATAGCAAAGAAGTCGACGACCATGAAGGACGAAGAATGGGAGGTTCTTGACAGAAAGGCACTAGGAACGATGCAGTTGAGCCTGGAAGCGTGAGTGGCTTTCAATATTTCAAAAGAAAATACAATGAAGGAGCTCATGGAGGCATTGGCTAAACTATATGAAAAACCCTTGGCGTCCAATAAGGTATTTCTAATGAAGAAATTATTTAATATGAAGATGTCAGAAGGTGGGTCTATTGCAGATCATTTAAATGAATTTATTATGGTTACTAATCAACTAAGTTCTGTAAAAGTGGACTTTTATGATGAGGTCAGGGCTCTTCTAATCTTGTGCTCATTACCAGAAAGATGGAACTACTTGGTCATGGTTGTAAGTAACTATGTCTCTCGTTCAAACACTTTAAAATTTGATGATGTTGTTGGTGTTATCCTTAGTAAGGAAATGCAATGGAAAAGCACAGGGGAGACAACAGGTAATGTGTTAAATATGGAGAACAAGGGAAGACAAAATGATAGAGGAAAGGGCTCAGGGAACCACGAGAATTCTAGGAAGGGAAGATCCAAATCCAAACTCGGAAAGATATATTGTTGAAATTGTGGGAAGAAAAGACATATGAATAAAGAATGCAGAGCTTTAAAGAAACAAAGAGATGGGCAACACGAGAAAAATCAGGAAGCAAATGTAACATGTGTTGTGTTACAAGATACTTTGATTTTTTCTATAGATAATATTTATGAGTCTTGGGTAGTAGATTCAGGGGCTTCATTTCATGCCACACTCCATAGGAAACATTTTCTAGATTATGTTCAAGGTGATTTTGGATAGGTTCATTTGGGTGATGATGTACCATGCAAAAATTTTGGACAGGTTCATTTGGGTGATGATGTACCAGGTTCTCTTGTAGTCATGTATACCTCCATCAAAACTATTACTTCTTTAGCTCTTGTTCTTGGTGGGAAGCTATATTAGATGGATGTAAAATCAACATTCTTGAATGGAAAGATTGAACAAGAGGTCTTTGTAGAACAACCAGATGGTTTTATACTGCATAACAAAGGCACTCATGCATGCAATCTAAGGAAGGCCTTGTATGGTCTTAAGCAGGCTCCCAAAGTTTAGTATGGCATGATTGATGTCTTTTTTAAAAGCCTAGGATTTCAGAAAAGTGATGTTGATACAATAATGTACTTCAAGGTAAGAGGTAACCAACTTGTTATACTAATCTTGTATGTTGATGATATCTTTCTAACAGGAGATGAAAGGTTAATAGCCTGGTGTAAGAGGGAGCTAACCTTAGAATTCAAGATGAAAGACTTAGGCTTGATCCATTACTTCCTAGGATTGGAAGTATGGCAAAGACAGGGTGAGATATTTCTGGCACAAGGAAAATACACAGTGGATGTACTAAAGAGGTTTGGTATGATGGATTGCAAATCCATGTCTACTCCGATGATTACCAACCTAAGGAAGTTGCATGATTTCGATACAGGTTCAGAATTGGTGGATCCCACCATGTATAGGCAACTAATTAGATCATTGATGTACATGATCCACACTAGGCTAGATATATGCTATGCAACGATTTCAATGAGTGGGTTCATGACTAAACTGAGATAGAGACACTGGATGGAAACAAAGAAGATCTTGAGATATCTCATAGGGACCATTACTTATGGTCTAAGATATGCATCCAGTGGTGGTTTGTTTCTGCATGGGTATGAAGATGTTAAATGGGTAGGAAGCCCAGTGGATCGGAAGAGTACTTTCAGATACTACTTCATTTTAGGATCCGCTATGATCTCTTGGTCAAATGGGAAGCAAGGAACCATTGCACAAAGTACAATAGAGGTTGAGTACATTACATCAAGTGATGCTAGCAATGAAGCAGTATAGCTCAGAAAATTGGTTTCTGGGTTTTTTGGTGACAAGCTCGAGACGAGGGTGGTTCACTGTGATAATCAAAGTTCCAGACAATCAGGGGGAATGAGATGCTATGTGTGACTAATGAAAAAGTCAGGGGGGACGTACAAACTCTACGAGCACAGACAATCTAGTGAAAAATTCAGGTGGAACGTACAACCTCTGTGAGCATAGACAAACTAGTACAAAAGTCAAGGGGAACATACAACCTATGTGAGCCTAGTCAAACCTTGTGAGCCATGACTAAAATTCAAGGCATCTAGAAAAAGTTAGGTTGAATATAAAATTTCTATGAGCTAGAAATAAACGATATTCCTAATATTGCAAATGATATAAATGTATTGATCTAGTGCATTGGCACATGTAACATTATCCACCATGAAGAGAATTTCAAATTTCCTTGTAAAGAGCCGAGTTGTAACCGAAGTCTCAATTCTAGTTCTATTTTAGAACTAAAGTGTAATGTTGAGTTGTAACTGAAGTCTCAAGTCTAGTTCTATTTTAGAACTAAAGTGTAATGTTGGGTTGTAACTAAAGTCTTAAGTCTAGTTCTATTTTAGAACTAAAGTGTAATGTTGAGTTTCAACTGAAGTCTTCAGTCTAATTCTATTTTAGAATTAAAGTGTAATGTTGAGTTGCAACTGAATTCTTAAGTCTAGTTCTATTTTTGAACAAATGTGTAATGTTGATTTGTGACTGAAGTATCAAGTCTAGTTCTATTTTCGAACTAAAGCATACCAGTCTCAAGTCTAGTTCTATTTTCAAATTAAAGTGTAATGTTGAGTTGTAACCAGTCTCAAGTCTAGTTCTAAGTATGAATTTGAGTTATGATTAACTCATGCAAACAGGTTACTATTTGGAGTCTCTCCTCTTCTCCTCTTCAGTCTATATAAGAAGAGGTTGACCCCTTTCTTCAACATAGTTTGATATGCAGGTTAAGAGTGAAGCAATAGAGGCATATATCAATGATAAAGAGGCAACATACCAAAGAAACATATCAGTGTTGTATATCAACAATAGAGGCAACATATCAGAGATGTATTTCAGCAAGGTCTTTTAGGTATTTATCAGGTCAGAGTCATTTTGGCAAGCTCTTTAAGAGCAGAACATTCAGGGTGCATATTTGTAAGTGATATTACATTATTAATGTAATAAAGGAATATCGTTTACTGGGGGTTTTATCCTTGTATAGTGTTTCCCCAGGGTATATGTGTTGTTGATGCGCATGCTTACTCATCTACATAGTTATTGCTATTTGATTATGATTTGGTATTGTTGAAGTGTATTAAGCTGGAATCAAAGCGTTGAAGAAAATAAAAGAATTAATCCGCATAAGAAATCAAGCTCATAATTTAGCAATATTGTCCCATTGGGTATGACAACATGTTACCAATAATTGTAACCAAAAAAAATAGTGGCTCATCAATAATTATATATCATCATGTTACCACATTTTTTCACAATTTTGATAGTATATCAATATGTGATTCATAGTGAAGAGATGTCTAAAAACCCTGGTTTTGTTTAGATGTATAGATATAGTTCATTGCAACATTTTAGACACAAGTGATAATCAAAGTCCCTAGTACATGGATTATGAAATACATTGGGATACTCCAACATTGGATTATGAAATACCATACACACTAATGTGACCACAAAGCTTGGGTTTCCCCATCTATTGACTTATTTAGCTTCAAGCGAGAATGCAGATGTGGTGAAGCAGCACTATAAAGCCTTCTTGAACTTGAACTTACTCATGCTCGCAAGACAGAGAATGATGGTTTGAATGATGAGAAGGAAAATTTAACCAAGTTCTCAACGATCACATACGCTGTCTAATCCGTCCATTTCAATGATTTAATGTAAAAGTTCTCAACGATCACATACGTTGTCTAATCCGTCCATTTCAATGATTTAATGTAAAATTTTGAGAAAGATAACAGACTTTGACTTTTCTTAGGACAGTGAGGCCATCCTTGCATTTGCATGCATAAAACACTGGTAACCATAACCTATTATTCTTGGAACCTTTTGACTCTTCATTTGAAGCTAGCATATCACACATTAAGTATGATCTAAATGAGACAACAATATCTATTTCGAAAGTTTTTATAATATCTTTAATTGTGGCACTCCTTCGTTTTATCTCTCTAATCAATTAATCACGCACAATCAATATAAGTTTATTTTGCTACTATCAAGAATATAAGTTTCTTGTGCTATGACCAAAAATTCAAGAAAGTTAGACTTTCCTCAAGCGGATGCTTAACCATAACTCAGATTTCTTGTGTACACACTTGATTTGCTCTGCACAATTGGCATGCATACGCATGTAATTAGTGTAGTCTTAATTGAATTTCTTAGTTAGATTAAGCTGGACCACAGAAAGTGGACCACAGAAATCACTGTGAACAAGCTGCAAAGGACCCAAGGTGTGCCAAGAGGCACGTTTTTCAAAACTGTCCTGATGATGTTTGTCGAGAACACAGCTAACACAAACACCATCTCTGCATGAAACAACAGGAAGACCAGTCACCATCTGTTGATTACATAGTTATTGCAATGAGCGATAGTTTAGATGACCAAGCTGCTCATGCCAAATTTTTCTCAAGTCATCGCTATGAGCAATAAAAACTGATGAAAAAGATGATGACCCAAAGTTGTCAAACTTGTACAACCTGGTAATATCATCAGCAATTCCAGTTGCAAGAACATGATTAGGATCTTTTAGATCCTTGATTACAGCTTGGTAAGGTGAAAACTCTACGATTTTACCTTCACCTGAATGAGTGATTTGATATACTGATAGAAGGTTACAAGAAATACTTGGAACACATAATACATCATTGAAATGACCATTTTCTACTTGTAATGTTCCATATCATTCAACACTAAGAGATCTATCATCACCAACAAATATTTTTTTGGTGTTACATTCATTTAGAGTAGAAAATATATCTCTATCCTTAGCCATATGATAAGATGCTCCAGAATCAATAAGCCACTTATCAGAAGTAGAAGTAGAAGGTATATTGAAGGAGAAACTAGAAGCAGAACGTGCATGTCCATGAGAAGAAGAAGAAGAAGTAGAATCAATAATGATGTTGTGCTTCTTCATCGCTGCTTCTAAAGCTGCCATCTTCTTGAAACATTTGGGCTCATCATGAACATCTTTATCACAAAAGTTGCAATGTCTGTTAGTATTCTTATTTTTATATTTTGCTCATTTGTCTCCATTAGGAGCAAAAACTGTCTGAGTGGGTTTGGGACCCTTATATTGCTTGTTGTTGTGGCGAGGAAGTTGCTTCTTGGGATTCTTGGGTTTATCTTTTTTATGGACAACTATGGCTTTGTTGGAGGTACCTGCAGTGTTGATCACTCCAAGTTGTGCTAGCTTATCGTGATCTCTAATCAAAGAATCACAAAAGTTCTCAAGAGTGGGTTTTTGATAAGCTGCCCCTACAACCTCTTGTATGGCATAAAAGGTATATACAAACACAGAATATGCACTACCTAGCTTAGAAAGAATAAGATAGATGCAACGATCTTCGTCTATCTTTATCTTTCATTCTTCACATAAAGTTATGAGTGTTTTAAACTTAGATAGATAGTCTTCAATGAAAGAAAAATAACTTGGACTTAAAGTTAGTACTTGATTTTCTAACTGTTGTGCTCGAATAATATTGTGTTTACCAAATATAGATTCAATATTTTCCCAAGCTTCTTTGGGTTTATCAATTGATTGAAGGTGGAACCTTAAATCAGGAGAGATGGAGATTCTGATTAATCCACATGCTTCATCATTCCTATTATCCCATTTGGCTTTCTTATCAGCATCAGTGGGTGTTGTTTCTTTTCCCAAGGTAATTCGGTACAAGCCTTTACTTCTTAATAAATCCTCCATATGGGATTTCCATTGGAAGTAGTTGGTGCTGGTAAGTAAGAGATTACTTGTAGAATCCGTATTAAATATGTAGATAATATTGATTTAAAAATTGAAAATGATGATCTGAATGGAAAGAGCTCGAAAATTTATGCGGTTTTAAAAAAAACGGCACTGAAAACGAACTTTGGATATGAGAGTTATGCCCTTTTAAAAAAAGGCATAAACGGTAACCAAATGACCACGTGGTAGTATAAGTTGCTTTATGAAGTGACCGACTTTTATAAAGAGAAGTGGGGCTCACTTTTATAAAGAAAAGATACATGCAAAATAAATAACTCTAAAATAAAATATTAAAACTACTTATAGTGATTCACTTTTATACATGAAGTGAAATACACTTTACAATTTTAGCATAAACTTTTTCAAAAAAAAAGTAACAAAAGAGAGACTTGAACTCAAGACCTCTTACTTAATAAGACAACTTTTAACCAAATGGTCTAGCAAAACATATTTTAATGTTTAGAAGGAGGATTTTTGTTGTTGTTGTTGTTGAAGACGACCTTGGAGAGCGTGCTAAAAAAACTCTTTTCACGCAAGAAAAAAAAATTTACTTCTCGATGACAACAAGGGTTAGATTTCAGTTAGCTTACCCGGAAGATGCACCTTTTCATATCTATTTCTAATTCGCCGAGATTACACAAGGCGCGGGGCAAAGAGCATATGCAGATCTAAAAGAGTAGAAACCCAGAAATAAAAAATACAAAACCAAAATACTTCTCTGCAAAAAATTCAAAAAATGTGTATTCAAACTTTATACCTGTGGATTTGACTGT
The DNA here is from genome assembly GCA_009831015.1 of Picea engelmannii. Lineage (NCBI taxonomy): Eukaryota > Viridiplantae > Streptophyta > Pinopsida > Pinales > Pinaceae > Picea > Picea engelmannii. Next base: position 24,786 of record ML821368.1, read on the forward strand.
AATGGTCGTATCTTGGGCAAACAAAAACCTTTTCGAGTGAAACGAAAAGTGTTCCTGAATGAAACGAGTGCTCCGGATGCAATGAAACTATCCTCTCAGCCCATAAATGTATGAAAATGGCAGAAAATGGAGATGAGGAAACTCGGCTTCACGATCTCGATCTACAACATGAGCAAATCTTCAAACAGGATCTGAAACCATGTTCGACAACACAGGTATTCCAACAGAGGACAAAAACCTTCAGTAACCACTCACATAAACAAATCAAAGATCAACACACCGATGTTTTCACGTGGTAAAACCCCTACGGGGAAACATCCACAACCCCAGCCAACGCGACCACTTGGAGCAATTTATTAATGCAAAGAAAAAGATTACAGAGAGATTTTTTCACAATCAATCATCGACAAATGACCCTCCATGATCTTTAAATAGAGATCATGGACCAATCGGGTGTTAAGCCACGGATCAATGTCTGTTAAGATCAAGGAGAGTATGAACCGTCAGATCACTCTATGTCGGAAACATATCGTGACTGTCGGATTTCCTAACTACAAATGCATACTAATGCATACTAAAGAAACACACTAGAAAACACACTTTTACCTAATGACACAATAGACCAAGTAGATATTAACTAACTCCTAAGTGTCTAAATATCCTAACATCCATCTCGCAAATCCACTTGTCAATTTGTATATCGCAGAATTGTGAGTGGTATTTGTACAACGCAGAACAATAGAGGCCCAATTTTCAGCCCGCCAGCCCTAGAGCCCCTGATAAAAAAGAATGGCTAAATATGGAATTCATACGGGATCACTACGAGACAATAAAAGTGCAATGTTCAGCCAACCAGCCCGAGTCTGCCTGTCAATTTGTATATCGCGGAAGTCTGGGTGCTATTTGTAGGGCACAAAACAATAAAACCTCAATTTTCAGCTCGCCAGGCCGCGAACCCGCGATCCAAAAAGTGCCTAAGTATGGAATAAGGAATGCGCATATGCTCTATAAAATCCCATGTCCATACTTTATAAAAGTACATGTTTACTATGTATTGCTCGATTGTCAGAAAACCTTTATATCAGTCGGTCCACTAAAATGGACAAACTTTGTCCTTTGCTTAAATTCTGCAATATCAATATGTAATATTAATAATTTAGTATTGAAAATAATGTTTTTTTATATGTTGGATAGTCGATAGGGATTGCCATCCCTAAATAATGGAAAATTTGAACTCTCCAGGCCTCGAGTCCATCTGTGAATGTGCATATCGCGAAAGTTTGAGTGCTATTTGGAGGACACAAAACAATGAAAGTGCAATGTTCAACCAACCATCCCGAGAGCCCCCGATAAAAAAAAGTGGTTAAATATGGAATTAATATGAGATCGCTACGAAACAATAAAAATGCAATGTTCAGTGACGTAGCCCGCAAGTCCTCCTATCAATTTGTATATCGCAGAAGTTTGGGTGGTATTTGTAGGACATGAAACAATAGAGACTTTATTTTCAGCCCGCTAGGCCACGAACCCGCGATCCAAAAAGTGCCTAAGTATGGAATGAGGGATCCACATATGCTCTGTAAAATCTCATGTCCATACTTTATATAGAGACTCATGTCCACAAGTCCACCTGTCAATTTGTATATCGTGGAATTCTAGGTGTTATTTGTAGGACACAGAACAATAGATACTCAATTTTCAGGCCGCCACGCCACAAACCCGCGATCCAAAAAGTGCCCAAGTATGGAATGAGGGATCTGCATATGTTCTAGAACAATAAAAATGCAATGTTCAGCCAAGCAACCCGTAGGTCCTCCTGTCAATTTGTATATCGCGGAAGTCTGGGTGCTATTTGTAGGACACAGAACAATAGAGACTCTATTTTCAGCCCACCATGCCGCGAACCCGCGATCCAAAAAGTGCCTAAGTATGGAATGAGGGATCCGCATATGCTCTATAAAATCTCATGTCCATATTTTATATAGAGAGTCAACTCCGCAAGTTCACCTGTCAATTTGTATATCGCGAAAGTGTACGTGTTATTTGTAGGACACGGAACAATAGATACTCAATTTTCAGCCTGCCAGGCCGTGAACCCGCGATCCAAAAACTGCCCAAGTATATGGAATGATGGATTCACATATGTTCTATAAAATATCATGTCCATACTTTATAAAAGTACATGTTTACTATGTATTGCTCGTTTGTCAGAATACTTTTATATCACTCGGCCAACCAGATTGTACAAACTTTCTCGTCTAATTAAATTCTGCAATATCAATATTTAACAGTAATAATTTACCGCAGGTCTGCTTCTGAATTTGTATATCACAAAATTGTGGGTGCTATTTGTAGAGCACGGAACAATAGAGGCCCAATTTTTTTCCCGTCAGCTCGAGAGCCCCCGATCCAAAAAACTGGCTAAATATGGAATTAATACAGAATCGCTATGGGACAATAAAAGTGCAATGTTCAACCAACCAATCTGTAAGTCCGCCTGTCTATTTATATATCGCAGAAGTGTGGGTGCTATTTGTAGGACAAAGAACAATAGAGGCTCAATTTTCAGCCCGCGAGGCCAAGAACCCACAATCGAAAAACTGCCTAAGTATGGGATGAGGGATCCACATATGCTCTATAAAATCTCATGTCCATACTTTATAAAAGTACATGTCTACTATGTATTGTTCATTTGTCGTAAAACTTTTAAATAACTCGCCCGACCAGATTGTACAAACTTTCTCGTCTAATAAAATTCTGCAAGATCATTATGTAATATTAATAATTTAGTATTGAAAATAATGGTTTTAGATATGTTAGATAGTTGATAGTGATTGCCATCCCTAAAAAATGGCAATCTTGAACCCGCCAACCCTCGATTACATATGTCAAACTGTATATCGTGGAACTTTGAGTGCTATTTGGAGGATAGGGAACAATGAAAGTGCAATGTTGAGCCAGCCAATCTGCAGGTCCACTTGTCAATTTACAAATTCCGTGAAATACAAATTGACAGCCGATATCTGTCACTGAGATGCAATATGACCATCGACCCTTCACATCTCTTGGGTATATCTTCTACCATTTTTCTTTTGTAACCCGCCCAACCGCTTTCCATACTTTGGTATTTCTTGGAATCAGTTTCGCTATCACCGATGCCTTCGTACTTGTTTCTAGATATGCAATAATTAAGCTTTAATGCTAGTATCCATCCTGCAGGAACCGTTAAGATTGTCATTAATGTCCGAAAATCTGGAGAAGATTTGTCATTACTACGAATTAAACTAATGTTTGTGCACAAGTATGTTATCATTTCCAAGTATTCATTTGAAAGGCGATGCAAGATTTTTTTTTGTGCGCAGACGGGTTGGTGCTTCTAAGAAATTTCTAATTCTTAATCTCTTTTTACCATCACCGTCACCTTCACACTTTTTTCTAATTGTGCAATTAGTGAGATGTGATGGTGACAACTCATTCCACATGAACCCTGGAAACTATCATTGATCAGCGAAAGGCTCAAGGAGATATTCCATTGATACGCATTAAACCGTAATTTGCGGAGGGTTATATTTTCCCTCCCCGATTTTCATTTCAAACATTGTCTCGAGCAAACGAAAATGCTTAATAACTTCTCGCAGCAGTTCTCTCCACACACAGTAAACACATTGGGGCATAATGGCCTGAGGTTCCACTATTCCAGGGCATATTCTTACTATTCATCTCCCTCCGCCCAGAAGAAAACAAGGAGATGGTCCCTTGGTACACCGAGAGATATATTTCAAGCCAAAACATTCCATGGCAACCTTGGCAGATCAAAGAACCTACCCACTTGCATTCATGGCTGTCGCAGAAGTTGATGCCATGAATTTCGAGCTGAAAGAAGATGATCTGATGGACGATGATACGACAATGGATGATGACAATGCAGAGAATCTTCCCACCCCTACGCCAAAATTGAAATCAAACATAAAAAACGAAACTTCTCGGCTCAGTGATGGCGGTGATGACAACACCAAAAGGAGTTTCAGAAAAGAAACCGACGGTGAACGCAACAACCACTTTGTAGCGCAAAAGTAGGAACTCCAGAGATCCAAATTAGTCCGTTCTGGGCATAAGAGTTTCACTATAAAGAAATGATATGTTGATGCTCCCAGAGATATATTTCAAGACAAAAAATTATTGATTAATATCTTCGGGAATCAGGTCCAAAACTCTAATTGTTGCAAGGCATTTTTCTACTAGTCATCTCCTTCTACCCAGAATGAACTGATTTGGGCCTCTGGAATTGCACGTGCAAGCTGTGCTACTAAATGTTTTTGGACTATGCAGAGGCGGTTCCAGCTAAGAGCTATTCCACTTTCCCTGCAACCATTTTCATCTTCTTCCTCGGGGGAAGCTTGTGAAAAATATCAATTTCAGCACAGGATGATTCATCGAGGAGAAAACTACAAAGATCTTGCATATTGCAGATCCCATGCCTGTGTTTGTCGTAGATACATTCAATGTTTTGGCCTGAAGAACTAGGTCCAATTTCTAAGGATAGATGTACAACACTTGATGTTTTTCTTATTTTTTTAAATGCATTTGCTATTAAAAAATATTTGCCTTCGACTCTTAGTTGTTGCCTCTTTTTTGGGTTTAACGCATGTTCTAATTGGCATGGTTCGGTGCTCTCGTACTTCTTCAATATTGTGTTTACTTAGCACTTTTATAAAATGGAATATCTAACAATTATATGCCAATGTACTGTGTGAATCCACCAGCTTTTTATGCAAACAAAAAATGGATTACATAGTTTCAAACCAACGTTCAATTCTATTCTTAATGCAGATAAAACATAGCAATACCAATGTACAATGTTGCAGCAAAATCGTTATTCTTGTTTCTAGACATGCAATTATTAATTTTTAATGCTAACAGCCCATAATGCAAGAAGTTTAATACTTGATTTAATATGTTGCACTCATGGAAGAGTGTATCAAGAATGCAGTTACACTCACACGTTCCAATAAAATCTAATCTTCAACAAAACATTTGCTGACAATTAGTAGAAAATGAAGTTTAGTAGTTAAGTTAATATGTTACAGTCATGGAATAATGTATCAAGAACATAGTTACACGCACATGTTGCAATAAAATCTAATCTTCAACAATGCATTTGCTGACAATTAGTAGAACATCATGGTTTTGCAACAATGGGGCTTCTTTGAAACCAATTTGCGCTTACGAAAACTGCCTTCCGTCTTTCTATTTTCCCACTCTTTTATTCCCTCTAGTTTATCTTCCTGGTTACTTAATCGTTTTTCTCCCGAAAATGCCTTGCTCCGCAGCTCCGCAGCTTCGCGGATTCATGTGTTTCCAATGACCGCTTCCCTTTCTTTAAATTGACCCTTTATTGTTTCCTGTCCCACAACTGGCACCCAGAGTTCCGCGATATAAAAATTGACAGACGGACTTGCGTGTTGGTTAGGTCAACATTGCTTAGTGCGTGGGTGGTCTTGAGGGTTCACAGTTGCACTCGTGCTCTTTTATCACGACATCGACCGAACGCTTCCCCATTCCATACCCAAAAACTTCTCCAACTGTGAATTCTCGCTAGGCGGTCTCTACATTGGACTTATGTTGTTCCATGGCCTGTGAACAGTACCATCAATTCCGCGATATACAAATTTGCAACCGTTCTTAGATCATACCCTCTTCCATATTACGGTCCACCTATCATGCCCTCTTCCGTGGTGCACATTTTTGCACTAAAAACTTCCGAGAAATACAATTTAACCGTCGGGTCCTCGCATATTTAGTGGAACTATTGTCACCCCATTTTGAAGTTCGTTTGTCCGCTTTGCATACTTCGCCATTTGTTCAAATTTCTTTGGCGGATTGTTGGTTTGGTAGGTTGAAGAAATATTTAGTTCGTAGTCATTGTGTCATGTGCCCGTGCCCCTTTGTAATTAGCAGTTGGAAATTATATATAAGATCTTATTGTTATGCATGCAATTAGCAATTTCCCTATTCCATACTTAGCCACTTTGCCGGAATTCCGCAAATATACAAATCGACCGCTGAGCTACCCCATCGTGATCTCTTCCGTTTTACACATTTTGCACCCAAAAATTCCGAAACATGAAATTTGACCGTGCAACACTCAACTGTCCTGACTATCCCCGT
>ML821368.1:37828-63860 GCA_009831015.1 Picea engelmannii
TAATGTTCGAGGGTTTGTGAATATTAATAAAAACATATTGGCTTTGGAAGTGGTTTCTTCTACCTGCATTCTGCCTAATACAGTTTGCTTTCCTTTCCATTTGGAATTCTATTGTCAATTCTAAATGTCGATACTGCTTAAAGGTGATAATAATATCTTTCCTTTCTTGATTGTTTATAGTTTCCATTCCTTGTAACGGGCACTTCAAATGTCATCGGGTGAAATACATTGACAGGAATTCAAAATGTTTGATGAAATATCCTTACGCCTCTCCACTCTTTGTTCGCACTCGTCGTTATCAAATTTGTTTGTGAGGGCTGTTAAGAGTTTGACATTTGGAAGATGAAAATTATTGGGGACAAGGGTTTGCAGATGGGAAGATTTGCTACCGAGTAATTACCATTTTTAGGTTTTCAGAACCTACAAACCCTCCACACAACATGTCTGGAGACATGGCGTGCGGTGTCCTTTCTCAGGAGTGAAAAGCCTGGTGTAAGAGTGAAGAACCATCCCGGTGTATGTTATCATTTCTTTACCCAATTTTCTTTGAATTCCACTAGAATTTGCTATTTGGGTATCTGCTTTCAGGCCGATTTATAGGTAGAGGGTTTGCTCTAATTAGAATATTATGTTCTCAGAGTCTCTGTTATCGGTTGTGGCTTAAAAGATGGATTTCTTGAACTTCTGTCCATACATCTAAAGGATTTGCCGTGTATTCTCGTTTGGGCCCTTTACTGGTACTTTTATTTTGAAGAGTTAGCATGGATATATACATAAGTCTGAGCGCTTTACTGGTATTTTTATTTTGAAGGGTTAGCATGGATATATTCATAAGTCTGAGCGCTTTGCTGGTATTTTTATATTGAAGGGTTAGCATGGATATATTCATAATTCTGAGTGCATATGATTTTATGATATATAATACTATATCCTTCAAGGATCTTGAAGATTAGCTCGGGATAAAGTTATATGATGTGGAAGGCAGATTGCGATAGGAGTTTACGATGGCAAGAAGTATAAATATAAGTTTTATATTTTTATGATTAAGTGAGTTCATATTGATCACTGGACCACTGTAGACCTGGACCTGGACCTGCTCTGTGATCTTAGTGTGTTTCCGACTCCTGATATGTTATAAACTGTGTGAACCTTTCTGCCATTGTATGTTTTACAGTTGTTTGCCACCTTCAAAGACGAGCTAAAGATGTATTTGGACACTGAAAGGGCTGATAGAGTTGCATACAGATTGAGAGGCCAAAAAACGCTTCCAATTATACCATGCAACAGACTGTAGGATCTAAAGAACTCTATATAACATACAAATCAAATGATATTTCAAATGGTAAAATGCATGTTTGGGAGGGATTTTCAAATTTGTTTTGTAAGATTGAAGGAAAACCGCAAAATTCGGTTTAATAGAAAATAATTTTAACTCTTTAATGTGTCCAAAGTTTGTTTAATTAGGTTATTAGACATGAATTTAAACTCTAATGTGTATAGATCATTATGTATATCATGATGTATAGAAACAAAACCTTTTTTCTGAAGTAATATTATGATAAAAGTAGTTCAAAACTATTTATTTTGTTCTTAAGATGAAACACAACCTTATGAGGAGCCTAATCTTACTTCCGTTGTACAAGATCACGATGTATACTGTTTAGCAATAGGAACAATTTTTTTTAATCAATCAATACTATCATAAACTAGTTCAAAACGATGTAGGTTTATAGTTAAAGTCGTCCAAGAGCATGATAAAATAAGTTTTCATATGAGTAAGTCAGTATAATTTAAGTTGAAGGCTGTAACAAGTATCCAAGGATGAGATGGCAAGACTTTACAGTGCGCTCTTTTTAAATATGATTCTGAAAGCAGAAAATAACACAAACTCTTCTTGCTCGCATTCTAAGTATTTAGCCCTTAATTCCTTTCCGTATTTTCTTTTGCCTTTGCTTATAAAGTTAAGTTATTCATTAAGATTTAAATTCTTTGGGCTTTATAATAGTAAAGAGCTCGTCACAAATGAAAATGAATCATAATTATTGAGATTATCCATGGGTATTCCAAAGGTAGTTGGTATAGAGTTTGTGCAAGATGATGTTTACACTCGTTTTCTTTGAAATTTATTACATTACTTTAACTAACATGCACTTCCAAACTGCAGCAGCACAGATTATTCATGGGTATTCCAAAGGTCGTTGGTATTCCAAGATGATGTTTACACTCGTATTCTTTGAAGTTTATTACATCACTAAAATGCACTACCAAACTGCAGAAACACACTGGTATGTATGCAATTTACATGTATATCTCTTATTAAGTGGGATACATCTAAACTTTATATGGTATATTGAAATTGTTTTTATTATATAACTATTTATTCATAATATAAGTGGGATACATCTAAAATTTATATGGTATATTGAAATTGTTTTTATTATATAATTATTTATTCATAATAAGTATAGTATTATATATATGTTTATATTATATAGTATAATACCTATGTAATTTATATACAAGTATATTTAATTTTATGTACAAAGATTATATAGAAATGTTTTTTTATATTTTTTATTGATTTCATGTTTATTTTTTATTATGTTTAGAGAGATTTTCTTTTTATCTTCATGTACAAGGAAGAGGTGAATTTTTCCTTGACAAGTGACATTTAAAAATACATTAATAACAAAAAAATTGTTTCAATGTGGAGTATTTCAATATCTTATATATAAAGCAATCGAAAGTAAAAAAAAAATCTTATAGTTAAAACATTTTAATGATGTGTTACTTAGTACGAGGGAGATGTGCAATTCCTTGTATGCTCAACACACAGTAAGAACAAGTGTAAATCCATCTTAACTTAGGATCTATCATGTAGGAAGAGTGATCAAGTCCTTGAAAGGTGAAAACCCTTTTTAGATTAAAAAACTTGTAAAAAGGTTTATAACATAATGGATTTGATTCCTCTCCGCACATGATAGATAAGAGTAAAGATGTATGTTGGTATGAATCCATTGCCAACAAAAATTCATCACTTCTAAAATCCTCTTTATTGATGAAGGTTTTAAAAATATGTTTGCAATACAGAGTTCTAGAGTCTATACACTTTCTTCCAATATGGAGTCACTCATAAAGCTTGCTATTTTCTCATGTGGAGAGTTCAAGCTTGAGCTAGCCATTCCTCTTATCCCTATTAGAATTCACTATCATGCCTTAATATTATGCACTATCCTTTTGTAGAAGACCTCAACTAGGTTTTTCGGTGAAGGACCCATATCTTGGATTGTAAAAGGTATTGGTGAAGGATCCATTAAAAGGAGTTTCATTATTCTTTTGCATAGAATAATTTAGTTTTACATCATTCTCATCTAAACAATTTGCAAAGCTCAATTTATCTTTACATCCATCAACAATTAATTCTTGAGTTGAGCATTTCCATTTCAAAATGGGCAAAACAATTTGTACTCTCTCTATATATATTCTTGATCAAAGATGATCAGTTATATTAGATATATAGTAGAATTATCTTTGCATCGAAACAAAAGTGGCAATGTAATTTTGGGCTAAGACTACTTGATTGTCAATTACATGCTAAAGTTATATTCAATAATCCTATTCCAATTCAATATTTTGTTTTTGAGTTCACATTGATTGATTATCTTGATTAAACAAATTTGAGACCATCCATGGTCTTATTCTAAAAATCATATGAAATGATAGTCTTTCATGGTCTTTGCGAGTTCGACGTCCATGCATTAGTGGAGGATTATGTTGATTACGTCCCTAAGATCACTTAAACTCCTTTTTGAAAAAAATATATATCTCAAAAATAAAACATTTATTTTTATTTTCAGCAGGGAAAAGTCTACAATACTCACAATTATAGACCTAGCCTCTATTGATATAATCTCCAAGGCCTTGATGTGTAAGTACATCATCATGAGCAAACAAAACCTAGATTGTTGAAAAATCTAGTTGGTGGTCTCTAAGGGGACACTTTATTCTACATGAGTTAACATGAAAAAATGTTAGTGTGAAACCTAGATAAGCTAGTGCTTAGGAGTTAGAGTGGTCCTCCAAATCTGTGAAGATTTGTGGAGTGTCTTCATCTTGAAGAATGGAAGCTGTGACTTTGCCATGTGTCCCATGGACCACTCCCTTTATTTTGTCCTACTTTTGTTTCCTTCTTGGGTTAGCATTGTGTGTCATAGTTTCTACCTCAGCTTCTAGAACATCATCACTTTAATCTTAGGAGATCCATATATCATTGAGTCATACTTGTTGTGAAGTTGTGCTAGCTTCTTGTTCACTTTAACTTCTAGAATGTGAACATAGGCATCACATCCAAATACCCTAAGATGTGCCAAAGAGGGTTTCTTACCAATGCATACCGCGTGTGAAGTCTTTTTATCAAACACTAATGAGGGTGATTGATTGACTAGGTAACATGCAGTACCCATTGTTGGTTGTTGAGCCTCATTATCTTCCTCATTCATAGGTCTTTGTTTTCAGCCATGTTTATACCCCATGAAGACTTTACACCCTGGAAGAATGTACACTCCTTCGCGCGGGGGAGTTGCAAGGGGGGCTTGCCCCCCCTGCGGGGTTCAAGGGGTTGATCCTCCTCGCTGGGGGTTCGAGGGAAAACATGCCCTTGACGAGGGTTCAGGGGCGAATTCCCTGAAAGAAAATTTTCTTTGTAAATGTATATTGTAATTTCATAGTAAATCTAGATCATTCATTATAAGGTCGAAGATCTAACAGTAGAAGTTATGATAGGGTTTTTTCCCTGGAAGGAAACCTTTTTTTATGAGGGAAATGTATTGCGGCTATGTATCATTGTGAACATTGTATTTTGAGAGAGGAGACTATGAGAGAAAAAAAAGAAAGTTATAGCGGGTGTGTTGTAGGGTGTATCATTTCATTTGTTGGATAATAAAAATGAAGGACCTAGAAATTTATCTGGTGGACGTAACTCACACTGGGTGAACCACATATATTTATGTCTCTATTCTATTGTGTATCTTTTGTGTTTTATTTATGCATTTGTTTTTTTATTTTATTGCTTTGCGATCCTGTTTTTCTAACAACTGGTATCAAAGCGAAAGATAACTCGCAGGAAAAGAGGGTTCTTGGTTCAAATGGGAGCAATGACGGAAAATGGAAGGTTTAGGATCAAGAAATTTAATAGCCAAAACTACTAGTTATGGAAGATGCATATGGAAGATTATTTATATCAGAAGGATCTATTCCTACCATTGGGTAGAATAGCAAAGAAGTCGACAACCATGAATGACGAAGAATGGGAGGTTCTTGACAGAAAGACACTAGGAACGATACAGTTGAGCTTGGAAGCATTGGTGGCTTTCAATATTTCAAAAGAAAATACAACGAAAGAGTTCATGGAGGCATTGACTAAACTATATGAAAAACCCTCGGTGTCTAATAAGGTATTTCTAATGAAAAATTTATTTAATATGAAGATGTCAGAAGGTGGGTCTATTGCAGATCATTTAAATGAATTTATTACGGTTACTAATCAACTAAGTTCTGTAAAAGTGGATTTTGATGATGAGGTTAGGGCTCTTCTAATCTTGTGCTCATTACCAGAAAAGATGGAACGACTTGGTCATGGTTGTAAGTAACTCTGTCTCTGGTTCAAACACTTTAAAATTTGATGATGTTGTTGGTGTTATCCTTAGCGAGGAAATGCAATGGAAAAGCACAAGTGGGACAATAGGTAATGCATTCAATATGGAGAACAAGGGAGGACAAAATGATAAATGAAAGGGCTCAGGGAACTGTGATAATTCTATGAAGGGAAGATCCAAATCCAAATCCGAACTAGGAAAGATATATTGTTGGAATCGTGGGAAGAAAAAACATATGAAGAAAGACTGCAGAGCTCTAAAGAAACAAAGAGATGGACAACACGAGAAAAATCAGGAAGCAAATGTAACAGGTGTTATGTTACAAGATGTTTTGATTATTTCTATAGATAATATTTATGAGTCTTGGGTAGTAGATTCAGGGGCTTCATTTCATGCCACACCCCATAAGAAACATTTTTTAGATTATGTTCAAGGTGATTTTGGACAAGTTCATTTGGGTGATGATGCACCATGCAAAATTTTTGAAATGGGAAAGGTAAAAATAAAGAAAATGAATGGAAACCAATGGTTGTTGAAAGAGGTAAAACATGTTCCATATCTAAGGAAAAATCTAATTTCAACAGGGCAGTTAGCAAGTGAAGGTTGTATATCCATATTTACAGATAAGGTGTGGAAGGTCACCAAAGGATCACAGGTGATAGCAAAATGAGAGAATGTAGGTATATTGTATTTATGTACTAATAACACTTACACTTCTATCTCTTTAGTTTCTACAAGAGTGAATACACTGTGGCATCATAGGCTTGGACACATGAGTGAGAAGGGAATGTAGATACTTCACAAAAGAAATTTGGTGTCAGATCTTAAACAAATTGATTTGGATTTTTGTGAGCATTGTATTTATGGAAAACAAAAGAGAGTCAGATTTCTCAGAGTCGGAAAAGAAAAGAAGAGTGAAAGGTTAGAGTTTGTGCATACAGATGTATGGGGACCAACTCATGTATCATCTCTTAGTGGCTCTCGTTATTATGTTACTTTTATTGATGATGAAACTAGAAAAACTTGGGTTTTTGCATTCGACAAAAATCTGATGTTTTTGATACTTTTATGAAATGAAAAACTTCGGTTGAGAATGAGATAGGAAAAATGTTGAAGTGTCTCAAATCAGACAATGGAGGTGAATATTGCAGCAAGTAGTTTGATGATTATTGTTCATACCATGGAATTCGTAGAGAAAAGACAGTTCCAGGAATACCACAAAAAAATGGTGTGTCAGAAAGGATGAATAAGACAATCATGGAGCGTGCAAGGAGTATGAGATTGCATGTTGGTTTTCCCTTACAGTTCTGAGCAGATGTTGTAGATATTGTTATTTACTTAAAAAACAGAGAACTTTCAAGCTTTTTGGATAGTAGAATTTCAAAGAAGGCCTCGAGAAAGAAAAAGGTAAATTATTCTTTTTTGAAGACTTTCAGTTGTGAAGCATTTGTCCATATTGATAAAGAAAATAGAACAAAGCTTGAGGAAAAATCCAAGAAATGTACCTTTATTGGATACATTATTAATGATTTTGGTTATCACTTATGTGATTATGAAAATCACAAAATCATTAGGAGTAGAGATGTCATATTCAATGAGAAGTTCATGTACAAAGATTAGTCGTACGGAAAGATACAGGGAAAAAAAACCGAAATACACAGTGCTTGATGAGATCACTGAAAAAGAAATTCCAAATCAAAATGTACAACAAAAGGAGCAACAAGTACCTCAAACTTCTGCAAGTGTTGTTAGAAGATCTACCAGGTTAAGTAGACCCCTTGAACGATACTCTCATTCATTGTATTATTTATTGTTGATTGATTCTGGTGAACTAGAATGTTATGAAGATGCAATGCAGGTAGACACTAAAAAGAAGTGGGAGTAATGCATGAAAGAGGAAATAGATTCCCTAGTAAATAACCAGACTTGAGATTTGGTTTAATTTCCTGGAGGAAAAAGAGCATTGCAAAATAAATGGGTTTACAAGTTGAAGAAAAAAGGTGGAGGCAAAAAGCGGTACAAGGTTAGACTTGTTGTAAAGGGGTTTGCACAAAAGAAAGGTATAGATTTTGAAGAAATATTTTCTTATGTTATTAAAATGACTTCAATTAGGACTATTTTAATTCTTGTGGCAATAGAAGATTTACATCTTGAACAGTTAGATGTAAAACCAACTTTTCTCCAATGGGGATTTGGAGAAAGACATTTATATGCAGTAGCCACAGGGGTATGAGGTCAAAGGGAAGGAGAATTTGGTATGAAGGTTGAAGAATAACTTGTATGGCCTAAACCAAACTCCAAGACAGTGGCATTTGAAGTTTGACAAGCTTATGACAGAACAAGGTTACAGTGTATGTCATTCTGATCAATGTGTTTATTTTAAAAGGCTAAAAAATGGAAGCTATATTATCTTGCTATTGTATGTAGATGACATGCTTGTTGGAGGGTCTAATATGCATGATATAAATGTGTTCAAGAAGAAATTAGCTAATTCATTTGCGATGAAGGATGTGTGTGCTGCAAAGAAAATACTTGGTATGAGAATAACAAGAGATATGAAAAATAACAATTTGACATTGTCTCAGGATGAGTACATAAAGAAGGTGCTGGAGAGGTTAAGAATGCAGAATGAAAAACCAGTTAGTAAACCTTTGGCCAACCATTTCAAATTAACCAAGAAAATGTGTCCCAAGACACAGGAGGAGATAAAATACATGTCTAGGGTCCCTTATTCATCAGTAGTTGGCAGCTTGATGTATGTGATGGTTTTCACAAGACCAGATATTGCACATGCAGTGGGAGTTGTGAGAAGGTATATGAACAATCCAAGTAAAGAACATTGGGAGGCAGTAAAGTGGATTCTCAGGTATTTGAGAGGCACTGCTACTCATGCATTATGTTTTGAAGGTTTAGACATTATTCTACAAGGATATGTTGATTCAAATATGGAATATGATAAAGATAGCATGAGGAGCACCACATGGTATGTTTTTACTATAGGTGGAATAACAATAAGTTGGATTTCAAAACTGCAAAAGGTTGTTTCACTTTCAACAACAGAAGAAAAGTACATTGCTGCTACAGAGGCTAGTAAAGAAATGATTTGGTTACAAATGTTTATGGAGGAATTGTGAAAGAAGCAGGAGAATAGTAGGTTGTACTGTGACAATGAGAGTGCCATTCATCTTGCAAAAAACTCAGCCTTCCATTCGAGGACTAAAAATATACAACTCAAGTACCATTTCATACAATGCGTCTTGGAAGATGGACATTTGAAGTTGGAAAAGATACACACTAGCCAGAATCATGCATACATGTTAACAAAAAGAGTAACCAGGGAGAAACTGAGTTCATGTTCACTTTCAGTTGATCTTCAAGCATGAAGGTGGAGATGAGAAATATTTTAGGTCCAAGAAGGATCATAGTCCAGCAGATACAACATCGGTGGAGTTGTTGAGATTAGTCTCCAAGTGGGAGATTGTTGGTTGTGGAGCCTGATTATCTTCCTGATTCAAAGGTCTTTGTTTTCAGTCGTGTTATACCCTATGAAGACTTTACACCCCAGAAAAATGTACACTCCTTCACGTGGGGGAGTTGCAGGGGGGTTTTACACCCCTTGTGGGGTTCGAGGGGCCAATCCCCCCGATTGGAGGGTCCAGGGGCATGCGGGCCCCTAGAGGAAAAATTGTCTTGTAAATGTATATTGTAATTTCATAGTAAATCTGGACCATTCATTATAAGGTTCCAGATCTAACAATAGAAGTTATGTTAGGGTTTTATTCCCTAGAAGTAAACCCTCTTTTATGAAGGAAATGTATTGCGACTATGTATCACTGTGAACATTGTATTCTAAGAGAGGAGACTGTGAGAGAAAGAAGAGGAAGTTACAACGGGTGTGTTGTAGGTTGTATCCCTTCATTTGCTAGATAATAAAAAGGAAGGACCTGACAATTTCTCTGGTTGACGTAGCCCACATTGGGTGAACCACGTATATTTGTGTCTCTATTGTATTGTGTATATTTTGTTTTTTTATCTCCGCATTTGTTTTTTATTTATTGCTCCGCGATCTTGTTTTTTTAACACCCATTGCCTCTCCCTTGAATTCATGTCCTAACTCGATACCACTAAGCATGCACCTTGCGTTTTCCATTAGTGTCTTGTTCATCCTTTATGCAACTCCATTATGTTGTGGTGTATATGGAGTAGTCTTCTGCCTTGCTATACCATACTTATTACATACTTCTTTGAATTCATTTCTATAGAACTCTCTACCGATATCCATCCTCAACACCTTAATTTTTTTTCTCTATTTGATTCTCCACAAGAACCTTAAACTCTTTAAACATGTCAAAAAATTCATATTTCTTCTTGAGGAAATAAATCCATGTATTCCTCTAGAAGTCATGCAACCAACACATGTCCAAATACATCACTATGGACCAACTGTAAAATTCACTCCGCCCTCGATGCACCATAGGGGAATTTCACCCGATTCTGCTTCCCATATATGCAATTTTCATAGAAATCAAAATCCAAAGAGAAGTTAGACACACCTTTAACCATACTTTTACCGTGTAGTAGTCGAAGTCCCTTCTCTCTGATATGCCCGAGTCTTTGATGCCACACCATAGTCTTTTCTCCAAAGACTGTAGGAGTTTTTTCTTCTTCAGCTCCAATTTCAAGAACAATGAAACTATTGCACCCATAATCAATAGTCATTCCTTGCAGGTTATATAGATTTTCAATCCGAGCTCCCTTCAACAACACCATTTCCCCTCGAACCATCCTATAGGTTTCTTTCTCAAACACTATTTTTACCCCTGCATTATCCATTTTTCTTATAAAAATAAAATTTCTAGCCAATCCTGGGATGTGTATAACATCATTGAGTGTTTTAATCCTTCCATCCTTGAGCTTCAACTTGAATTTTCCTTATCCTATGATTTTGGACGTTGATTCATCACCTAGAAAAATATTACTTCCATCAGAACTTTCATATTCACAAAACCACTCACTATGAAGAGTCATATGAAAGGATGTGTTTGAGTCAACCAACCATGACTCATGATCTACATGTGTGCTTGAAGAAGCCAAGTACACATCCTTTCCTTCTAAAGAGGTTTTCTCTTCTATAGAAGGAGCATTGTTAAGTACCGAAGACTGAATACAAAATACACCAGAATATATCTAAGAAGAATATATGAAAACCACACTTTATTAAAAGAAAACCCTTGAGGTAGGGCAACACCATACAATGGATCCTATTATGGAAGGGATCATCTCCTATTCACTTGTCTCTTCAAGGGGGCTTCCTCCTATTGAGCTAACGCTCCAAATACAATAATTCTCTTCATGTCCCATTACATTGTTTGAACCCTTTTATATACTGCTATCAACCACTTAAGAACATTCCAGAGGAGGAACCTTATAGAAGTATAACTTTCTAGTAAGTCATCCTAAATTTATTATATTTAACTACCATAGTGGGCCTTATTTAATACTATAGTGGACCTAGTCCACCTTACATTGAATGACCTCCACTATTATCACTATGGGCCCTCTGGGCTCCCCACTACCTCTCTAGATACCTAACAAACATCATAAGATCCCTTCCTTCTCTCAACACTTTTGAATCTACATTGCTTCTTGAAGTGCCCTTAATAACTTATCAAATATTGATATCAATAGATAATAACTGACTTACCATTGGATTGAAGGAATTCAAATTCTCTGTCACCGAGTCTCCATCTTTCATCCTTAGGTTATGCAACTTCTTATGTTGGAACAATTTGTCTACTAGCGGCACATTCAATAATATTAAATCTGAGAGACACAACTGGATTGTGCTCTTTTCCTTTCAGTCCAACTTTTCCAAGTCTTCTGTCGACATTCTTATAGGTGCAGTGCCTGGATCCACAACGATCTACTAACCTTTATCCACCAACAAATTTTCCATATTGAGCTTCCACAACTCAAAACGTTTCGCATTAAATTTCTCAATCTCTATTTTCGAACTGCTCACCATTTATTTCCACCTAAAGAATCAATACCACATATCTCCCACTGTAACAAGGAATATCACAGACCTAAGCCAAACCCTTAGCCACAAAGGTGCCCCCCTGAAGCCCATAACAACTCTGATACCAAATGTAGATTTGAATACAATACAATTATTTAATGTAAACATATTCTTAATAAAAACAGAAAAGACACACACACACCACACCACAAAGTTTTTACCCTAGAAACCCAAACTAGGAAAAACAACAACCTGTTTAGAGTCGCACCTCTAATCTTCTATTCATCATATCTNATATATATGATCACGCGACATTGAAAACCCCTAATCCATTGATCTGGATTAGTCCACAACCCTAATTCATTAATCGGAATTAGAAAACCATCAAAGAAAATGATGTGCCAAAAAACTTCTAAAAAGCGAATGCAAAAAACACCAATTTTTTTTTCGAGGGTGTTTCTCCTAAACCTCTGAGCAGGGGGGCGGGAGCGCCCCTACGAACCCCTCGGATTGGGAGGGGATAGCCCCTCCACCCCCCGCCATCATGTGCCTGACGTAATGTAGACACTAGTTCTAGCCGCACAAATAATATAACACATACCCAACAAATAGGCATGTTTAAGCTCCTTGATACCTTTGCCTCTTTTGACAACTATCATATAAGTGGTGTGTTATTTTTTCTTGCACTATGATTAAGTCAATGGAAGGTATCAAGATATCACATTGAATGACTGCATTTTTATACATGAGAAAACAAGGTGAAAACCCAAATATAATGGTTATAATGGGTCTACACAAAACAATGAATCCTTTAATATTTTTTCTTTAGAAACCTATAGCTCAATCCTACCTTGATTTTGTTAGTCTCATAGTTCTTAAGCAGTGCGATATAGGTGTTGGTTAGGTCTTGTAGGTGTTCTAACTCCTTGCTAACCATGGATTGTTTTCCATCTCTTCTCTCTTGTGACCTCCCTTGATCACTATAACAATGTCCTACAAACAAACCTTCACATCTTCCTTCAAGAGTCCTGTCATGTCCAACCTCATCTTAATTTCATTATAATCTTTCATCCCATCCCATGGGGTTTTTACTACCAACATGTTATCCATTGATCTTCGAACCCTTCACAAGGATGAAATAATTGGAACAATGGAATTGTCTTCAAAAAAATCCCATCCATCATATCAAGCATTTCTTGCATTGTCCTCATCGACAAAAATGGGTCCACGAGGCCTGTCATTTGTATAATAAAGACCCTAAAAGAATAAAAGAATTCTATGTTTATTAATTAGTCACAACAGAATTATATATATATATATATGGATTTTCCATCAAGAACTTGCATCTAAAAATTACCAAACACAATAGAGCAAAGTGATGGTCTTTAGTTACAAAGTCAAAATATGAGTATAAGATAAGTGGTATTGGATGACCAAGTATTTAGGGACACCTTACGTCCAATTATATGCCTTTGGTATAAGTATTAAGATAAACCTTATGTTAATTCCATCCCTTCCCTTGGATATAATTAGAGGTTTTGAGGATGCAGATTTTCACAATTCATGATAATGATGGAAGATTTTTTAATCTAAACTATGTTTTAATTTTGAAGCATTTCCAATGATTAAAGTGTTAAAACATTTACAATATTTAGAGTGGACACTCCATCCATCATTAGTGAATCACACAACAATAGAGAAGTGTAATCATCAATACTATTAAAAAAATTTTAAAGGAAAATAATAATTATAACTAAGTAATAAAATAATCAACATATTAATTTAATATTACCAAAATAGGAAAGATTTAGTCAAATAATAAATGAAAACTAATAAATTATAAATTATAGTTAAGAAATCCAAAAGACAAAAATTAAATTAAATTAAATACTTCTTAGGAAATGAAGTACAAATTACCAAAAATATAGGAACGATTTGGTAAAACAATAAATGAAAACTAATAGATTATAAATGGTAGTTAATTTTTCAGGGTAAAATTAAAAACTAATTATAAACTAGTGACTTTGAACATGTCAATTTCATCATTTAATTTATTTTTTATTAGTATAACTTTATCTTATTATGAACGAGTGGGCACTACTTACTACTATTGTGTAAATAGAACTAGCCGAAAGGTTTTTGATAGTTAATTTTTCAGGGTAAAATTAAAAACTAATTATAAACTAGTGACTTTGAACATGTCAATTTCATCATTTAATTTATTTTTTAATAGTATAACTTTATCCTATTATGAACGAGTGGGCACTACTTACTATTATTGTGTAAATAGAAATAGTCCAAAGGTTTTTGTTGGTTTAGAAAATGAAACGCACATTTATACATGGCATCTCTCTACTCTATAATAAAACTTTAATTTTTGTTTATCACTCAATGTGGCAATCATGAATGTCTTTATAATAGTGAAGAAGTTAGTGGTTGAAATCACAACCATATTGATTTATTGAGAAGACTAAGAATATTCCATCAATATTTAATCTTGTTCATACAAAACTGATTAAACACTAAAAACCTATTAAATGTGCCCATTATCAATAGATGTACGTCTTTAGACCTAATTAATTTTAAAAATGTTATTTTATTTTAAATTTTAAATAAATATTGAAATTTTAATTGTGGATTTGTCATTAAGATTTACACTATGGCTATTTTCAATATCCCCTATGACTCGTGCATAATTTTATACACGGCTGGGATAGGTATAATAATGGATAAAATTAAATATTAATTAGAAAATGATGGATATAAATGAAAAGTTTTACTTGTAAATAATAATAATAATTTATTTTGAATACTCGACTCTCTTAACATGATGTGACTTCCAAAAAAATAAACACATTTTCTTAATCATTAGTCACACTCAAATGGTATATATTTTTAAAAGTGAATTAAAAATTAAACAAAATCATTCTTTTTTTTTTTGAAATTCCAATAATTTATATTTTTTAAAATTAACTAAAACTTTTATCAACAATATTCCATGGTCAAATGTTGGAATTATAACTCTAATTAAAATTTTGAAAAACTTAAAAAAAAAAGAAGTTAACCTGTAACTTACTATTAGTAGTAAAATTAACTTTTCATTTTAAAAGAGAATGAAATTAATTTTAAATATGAAATAATTAACCTTAAAAGTAAAAAGAAATTGATAATAAATATACAATTTCAAAAATAAAATAAAATATAGATTTTCATTCACCGTTAAAATAAAATAAAATTTCAAATCCGTCTCTACACGTTATCATTCACCGTTCTTAAGAAACTCCGTCCATCTCGTTTCTCCGCTCGTGTGGGGGTGGATTTTGCGAACTTTAGTTAGGGTTCTGGATTTTGCGAATTTCAGTTAGGGTTTTCATAGAAATTCCAAACTAGCCTCTTCTCTCTCAATTCATTCATTTCCTCAATAGCGCTGTTTTCATCCACGCCGAACACAGAAACCTCCTCTGCGATCAAGATGGCAAGGAAAACAAGCAGTGCAGATATTGATTACGTTATGATCCCAACGGTATTCACTGACGAAGATATGGGAATGGGATGGGAATCGGATACGGGAATGGGAATGGCAATGGGAATGGGATTGGTAACGGGATTACATTTTCCAACTGTATTCAGCGATGATGACCCYAGGAATTCAAGCTTTCCCAGTCACGATATCTGCGATCCCCGAAATTTGCAGTTCACGCAGGAGAGTATAAAGGATTCCTTYAGTAAAGCACACAGCGGCGTCAAATTGGAAGACACGGTGTCTGACATTAAGGGGGGAAGGCTCGATTTTTCTCCTCTSGGTCCGCTTGAGGTCCATGAAGGAGACGATGGAAGGCTCTGGTGCGAGAACAACCGAAGGCTCTGGGTGGCGCGCCAGGCSGGCCTTCCGGCAGTTRACGTGAAGATAAAGTCCAATGATTTCAAATCTCGCCGTCTGGGTGAACAAAAGAGGGAGAAGTTCAGCGACCCTGACTTTCTCCCCAAAGTCCGGACCCCCGTTCGTGATGGTTTGCATTAATATAATGTCCGCGTGATTTTATTGCGAGGGTTTACGTTTTTGGAAATTAGCAGACAGTTAATCTAGTCCCCTGTTTTACCTTCTCTTGTTATGGACTCACCGTGCTTAAGGGTTTTGGGTTTTTAATATTTTTGGGTTGCGTGAATGTTAATATTGACAAATTGGTGTGGGAGGTGGTTTTTCTGGCTGCAATCCGCTTAACACAGTTTTCCTGTCATGTGGAATTCTGTCGTTATTTCTAAACTTGGATTCTCTTTAAAGGCGATTATTATTTCTTCCCTATTTTGTTTGTTTATAATTTCCATGCTTTGTGGTGAGCACTTTAAACTGTCATGCGGGTGAAATGCATTCGTACGAATTCAAAATGCTTATGAAATATCATTTTGACATATCTGGTTGCAATCTTTTTCTAAATGTGTTCCTTGGGTTTCTAAAGAATTTTGACTTTTGGAAGATAAAATAAATAAGTGGGCAGGAAGGGTTTGCAGAAGGACAAACTGGGTAAAGAGAGATGGAGAAGGCTAACTAGGTAGCATTCCTACCTTTTTTTGAGTTATTTTTCTAACATGTCTTTTGATGGTAAGTTTTTAATTTTCCTGTTAATTTTGTACTTTGATTTATTTTTTGAACATTTGGGGTGGTTTAATTTATTTTTTGAACATTTGGGGTGGTTTAAAATGAGGCAAAATCTTGGGTAAGGTTAGCGTTTAAATTTCTTGTAAATTTAGAATTCTGATTGATTTTTGAGCATCTAGTTTAGTTTAAAATGGGGCAAAATCCTAAATAAAGTTCTAACTCAAAATCATAGTGGCCAAATTTCTAATTCAAACTACCTCTAAAAATCTGACTAGATTCAGTCTCATTTTTTACCTAAAAACCGAATCTTCTTACTCCCAAATTTAATCAAGAGAGAAAACCATTGCAGAGGTTTCCACTGGCCCGTACCCTCGGCACAGCATGTCAGGAAGTATAGCTCGCGGTTCTTCTAAGAGGAGCGAAAGAGTGGCCTTAAATCCACCCCCATGTATGATTCCATTAAACTTTACTCTATGATTATCCAGTTTAGGCCCGATTTATTTGTAGTGAGTTTTTCTTTGATCTCAATTTTATTTTGAAGGTCTTTGGTTTAATTTATTAAATCTCTGTTCATGCATGAAAAGGAATTTCTATGTACGTTTTCTTTTGGATGTTTTATTGGTAACCTGATTATGATTTTGAAGGGTGGTATGCACATTTATATTTTTCATAGGTTTTTTTTTTCAATATGCACGGATTTATGATGTATTATCAATGTAAGTTTATTTTAATTTTGGATTTATTATTGGTTGAGAAGGATCAAACTTGTAATATTTTGCAATATTTTTTTTAAGTTCTGTAATTTAAAAAAAGTTTGTATATCTTTTTGACACATCATAGATTCAGATATTGGTATATTATTCAAAGAAATGTTGTTAGAATACTTGTGAGTTTAAGCAATGTTTTTCTCTAGGTTAGAGGAGCTCATTCCAGGGTTTTGGCGTTGTTTTGTTTTAGAAGGGGTCTAGCAACTTGGTAATTGGTCTGGTGGACAGGTTTTCCATATCTTTAGTTTAGATTTTACCCCAGCTACTTTGTATTTTAGCCCTTTTTTTGCTATGTCTTATCTTCCTTGTTAGTCTTCTAATTTTTCCTAGCACGTCTTGGACTGACAGGTATACATAAATGCTTTTATTGCATTTGTAAGTATATGTCTTATCGAAGCTTCTTTGCTGTCTTTCTTTGGATTACCAGTTTTTCTTTGGATTACCACCATATTGAAGCGCCACATCATTTCTTGATCGATGGTTAATTTTGTCCCATTGTGGGGCCTTTAAGGTTTGAAGTATTGTTCGTTATGGATGCTGAGGTCAGCTATGCCTCGACAAGCAAAGTAGGAGATCCTTGGGATCCTTTGAGCTTTATCTCAACGGTAGATGCCTTGTGCAATAAACACGTTCATTACTCCAGGTTTAATGCTTCACCAAATGCGCCATCCACCTTACAACCGACGTTTTATCCTTCTTCCTCCACTATACCAAAGCATTCCACTCTACCTGATACTACTTTCGCATAGGATTACAATGAAACACTTAGGGTTTTTGGTATCTCTTTAAGGGTTGAGAGAGATTATGGCCTAGCCAACAATAATAGTACGTTTGATACTATTCAGATATAACATCTCGGTCTTTGGGAAGGAATTCGAACCAGTTTAAGATTATCTCGAACAAACCTGGAGGTGGCGTTGTGGGGAAGAAACACTCAATGAAGTTGCCTCTTGGCGAGAGATTTAAACTTTACACTAAACATTGATGAGATATGGGGCATAGTTGTTGTGATGGATCCTTTGGTTCCTTTTTGTAAAGATCTTTTTTATGATTCCCTGTGGATGTGGCATCAACCGAGTTGGTTCCGACGTGGCGCAACGACATGATTGGGGAATCAAGTATTTTTAAAAGGCTCGATAGATTTTATATGAATAAAGATATGATTGGCTCAGAGTTGTGATATAGATCGTGGGTGGAACCTACCTATATTTTTGACCATGCTCCTATATTACTGCAACTTGATCTCGACATTTCGACGACTAGGCCTTCCTTTAAATTCAATCTAGTTTGGTTAAGAGATGAAACCTTTGTTGAATTAACAAGAGAGATTTGGATGGATCAAAGATTTGAATTAATTGTAGGATCTCAGAGAAGATTGCTTGAGAAACTTTCGCTTCCAAAAAACAGGGTAAAATCTTGGTCGAAGGTTAAATTAAAAAGGGAACAAGAATTCTTAACAAATTTGGAAATAGAATTGGATAATTTTAATAGACAGAAAACTCTGGAATTACAAGCGAGGATATAGAGCAACATGGATGGAGGTAGATCGTAACAAACTATTATTGGAGGATATAGAAAGTTGGAGGCAGAAAATCAAGGCAATCTAAATAAAGATTGGCGACAAAAACACTTAAGTTCTTTCATAATTTTGTAAGTTATAGGAGAAACAAGAAATACCTGTGGAAAATTAGGGATGAGGTTGGTAATGTTCACATTGGTCAGGAATCCATTAAAAAAGAAGTTGCATCCTATTAGGGTCCTATAATATAGTCATCTGTTCTCCAGTCATCAAGTTGGGAATTTTTTTGATTAGGTTGAAAATGCTTTCATGATAAGGTGCTCAGGGGTAATGGTCCAGTGATATATCTAATGCTTCAAACATATATCTAGGTACATCCAATGTTGTCGCATGGTAAGTTTGAATTATGATGCCTCCACATAAGTTTTCGAAAGGTTTTAGGATGGCATAACCAACGAATAAAGTGTAACTTTTTACATTATCAAAAGTGGCAAAAACTTCTTAAAGTTATAGTTTTTCACCAAGTATAATAGGGTAAGATGGGCTATTTTTAAAATCATTTGCACTCTTAGATATCTCAAGATCTCCTTGCCGCCATCTTGCAAACTCAAAAGGAGCAAAACGCGATCCTTCTGAGTAAGGTTGACAAATTCAGCTTTTGGAGGCCTTCCCATGGGTATTTTCTCGAGTTTGATGGCTAGTTGGAAAGTAGACATGTGGGGCTACTTGACCTAGTTTCTAGAATTCAATATGGACTCCTAAAATTTGGCCAAAAACAACCCTGAATTGGCATGACCCACCTATGGTGGTTGCTACGTTTTTGTGTATTTGGCAAAATTTTGAATTTTTTCAGTTTTGGTCAAACCAAAAAGTTGTAATGTGGCATGTAAAAGAGTTATAATACATAACCATGGTAAATGAGGGTGGATCAAGGTCAGTGTCATGCAAATGTTGAAATCATTAAATGTTTTCCAAGGGTCAAAGTTCAATTGAGACAAATTTGGGAGTTGTTTCAAACCTCCCAGATTTTTTGTTTTGTTGTAGATATTTTAGAAAGTTGACCCTGAGATCATGCATTCGACCCCTAAGTGGAGGAGAGGCAGTTTTTCATCTATATAAAAGCCAAATTTAATGAAAAGGGGAGGATAATGGTTGGACTTTAAGGGAGGATGGTATTGAAAAATCACCATCCATTGTACAGTGGTTCAATAGGTTGTAAGTGATTCTTTTTGGATGAATACAAAGACTTTATGCTTCAGGACTTTCGTGTCATAGTTCTGTGGTGAAGTGTTCCTTTATGTAATCTGTTTTCTCTCTGGTTTCACATTATGCTATCTTTATTTATTGTTTATAACAAGATTATGCTCAGGATTTGTCTCAGACACCCTGTTCAGGCTTTAAACAATATTTATGTTTTCTTCTGAAATTTGAATGTAGAATTCAGATAAGCCCTGCTTTGCATTTGAATTGAAACCTACTCTATTCTTCTTGTCCATCTCACAAACTATAAGGATCCACTGACATGATTACCTTGCCTTGTTACATATGGTCTTTGTTCTTCTTCCATTGGATCACCTTTGACATTTTGACTCCATTTTGTCCAATGGCCCTCTTTCGTTGTTTCAACCAAAAACTCAAAAAACAAACCTTCTATCCTCATAACTAGCCTAATACCCAATCCAAACAAAGTTAGATCATATAGAGAGATCCCTCTCCGAGTCTTGAAGGGATAGATCCTTGAATCCAAGTGGTTTTGTGGTTACCTCTATCAATTTCTCCCTCAGCCTGAGAAATTATAGAGTGCTAACACATCCTATTTCCATACTTTTTTTAAAGATCAAGGACAGACAAATATTCAGGATCAGTGGGTGGCTATCACTCTGTATCGAAGGATTGTACAGGAAGAAGAAGTTTCTACATTAGAGCGGGCTATTGCTATGGAGGAGATATTGGAGGTTCTAAAAGGATTTTCCAAAGAAGAGAGCCTTGGCCTCGATGGGTGGACAATTGAATTCTTCCTTTTCTTCTTTGATCTGGTTGGTCCTGACTTATTAGCGATGGTTGAGGAAACTATAATTCAAGGTGAAGTCATCAGACCGATTAATTCTACCTTTCTTTCTTTAATTCCAAAATCTAACTAACCATCATCCTTCTCTGATTTTTGTCATATTGCCTTATGCAACCTCTGTTATAAGATTGTCACAAAGATAATTGTGCGACATATTAGAACATTTCTCTCTAGGGCTCTGTCCGAGGAACAGTTGGGTTTCCTCGAGGGTCGTCTGATTCTGGACGCAATTGGTACATCATAAGAGTGCCTCCATATCATCAAAACAAAGAAACTCCATGCGGTTATATTGAAATTGGATCTAAAAAAGGTGTACGACTGCACGAATTGGGATTATCTAAGATTGTTGTTGATACATTGTGGTTTTGGGCATCTTATGTCCAAATGGATCATGGGTTGTGTGTCTTCAACAACTTTTTCCATCTTGATCAATGGAGAAGATACTAAGTTCATAAACAGTGGGAAAGGACTTCGTCAAGGGTGTCCACTGCCCCCACTCTTATTTATTCTCGTGATGGAGGGGTTGAGCCTATCTCTAAAAAAGAGTCACATGGAAGGGAATTTGTCGGGCATTAAAGTCTCTCGTTTGATAAGAATCATCCATCTCCTTTTTGTGGATGATGTGATAATAATTTTCAAAGCGGATGTCAATGAATAGCAAGAGATTCATTCACTATTACTCGCCTTCTGTGGCACGAGTGGTCTAGAGATTAACGCAAACAAATCCACATTCCATCATTATGGAGTTCAACAAGCCTTTCTAGATCAATTGAATGATTTGTATCACTTTGGCAGTACAAGTCTATCTTAGGGATTTAAATACTTGGGATATTTTTTAAAGTTGAACAATTATAAGGTAGTAGATTGGCACTGGTTGTTGATGAAGCATGAACACAAAAAATCGTCACTGGTGTAATTGTTTCTTATCTCTGGGAGGTAGATTCGTATTGATTAATGTTGTTCTTGAAATTCAACCAGTTTATTGGTTGGCTTTAGCTTACATACATGCTACTATCTTGAACAAAATTCGTAAGATGACCTTTTCCCACCTGTGGTCGGGTGCAAAAAATACCTCTACCTATCACTTATGCAATTGGGAATTATTAGCTAGGCCAAAAAAGTATGGTAGATGGGGGATTGGGAATATCTATTGCTTATCGAGAGATACCTCTACCTATCACTTATGCAATTGGGAATTATTAGCTAGGCCAAAAAAGTACGGTGGATGGGGGATCAAGAATATCTATTGCTTCTAGAGAGCCTTAGCAGCAAAATCACTATGGCATGGTTTGATGCCACTATGGCATGGTTTGATGCATACAGGGATATGACAAGAAGTATTAACAGATAAGAGTATTATCCTCATACATTAGTGATAATGTGGTTGCGTTCAGTGGACCCGATGGTTCTTTCTGGCTCACAAACATGGAAGAATTTAATTAATGCATTACCTCTACTAGTTCACTGGCTGGCCTGGAAATCGGGATCGGGAGTTTCTATCATCACAGGAAAGGATAGGATTTTGGGAATGGACAAGGGATCCTTTCTTTCGAATGAGATGATAA
Source organism: Picea engelmannii (assembly GCA_009831015.1). NCBI lineage: Eukaryota > Viridiplantae > Streptophyta > Pinopsida > Pinales > Pinaceae > Picea > Picea engelmannii. The sequence goes on from ML821368.1 coordinate 60,018, forward strand.
ATCATTTAAACGAACACCAGGGATTCTATCTTTATCAGGCTAGAAGTGCTCCAAATTTGGGTTCTTTATATACTATCTAGCTTACCTGTGTAGAATTGGAATTAGAGGGTGAACTTGTTGATGAATGGGAGAGATATAGAAAGCGGTTGATCGATGCGGGTATAACACTTTCTGATGCTCAGGATGAACTAAAGTGGACACGCGGGGATTGTGTTGGTGTCTTATCTACAAGGAATGTATATAATGCGTTGGCAGCTGAAATATGGCATAATAACATTGATGGCTGGTGAATGAGAATATGGAAATGGAACTGCCCTCGGAAGATTATACTTCTCTCGTGGCTCCTTATCGAAGACAAGCTTCTCACCTAGAATAATCTCATCAAGTGAGGGTGGCAAGGTCCGGGATTGTGTCTTATATGCAGAGGTAATGGAGAATCAGGTGTTCATCTTTTTGTCCAATTCCCTTTCACTTGTTCTGTTTGGAAAAAAAAATTAAATTTTTATAAGTTGGGCGGTGGGTGGACGGGAGCTACAGTTTTAGAATGTTTTGACTCTTGGTTTAGAAGGAATTTCAGTCACCATGTAATGTCCCCCACTTCTTAGAGAGGTGATGAGGAGACTCAATGGCCTGGGCACCCCCACTAGGTCATAGTCTCACACTGAGGGGGGGAAAGTAAAGAAGTTAAAAGTTGTATTTTTAATTTGATTTAAAAAAAGAAAAGGATAAAGGAGTAAAAGATAACTCAACAGAAGAATAGAAGATTAACCTTGGGAGTTAACCTAACTCAACAGAGAATTAGAAGGAAAAGTATAAGTAAGAGGCTGGGGCACACCTATTACTCATTTTGGTTTTGGATTATCATTTTCTATTGCTCTTGCTCATTCAGTTTGGGGGTTTTGCTGTACAAACCCTTGTGAGCAACTCAGTGGTGAAATATCCACTCACCTTGTTCTGCAGCTTGGTCTCGGGGATGAAAGACTCCTCCACACCATTCTAGTCTCAACCCATCTCCATCTAGCGCTTCAGAAGGTAGCAGGCCATACTGTTCTTGTGTTTCCAGCAAGGGTGCACCATTATTTAGAGGGAGGTTCGATCAAGCTTATCCTGAGGGCCTGGGGCCACTTCGAAAGTTGGGTTTTGTTTGCAGGGGTAGGACCATTAGTGTGAGGGATTTTCTGGAGGGTTATCATCATTCTACATTTGTCTGCAGATTGGGACGTCTTGGAGCCATAGGGGACGTCCTATGATTCAGTAAAACTCAGATCTAGGGAGATCTGCTTGAGATTTGAGTCTGAAACTTCTCCCACGGGATTCTCATAGCCCGATCTATATTCTTGGAGAGATTCAGAGCATTTGGAGGCCTCCTTCATCAGGGCCGAACCAGCTAGGGTTTCAGTCATCCAGTGGGGTGCACCCTTCAGTGGAGGAATTTAGATCTACAGGGTTAGAGAGTGGATTTGGGAATTTGGACATCTGGGTTGTCCTTACAGTTGCCCGATCTATCCTTTGGCATATTTCTCGGGATGATTGGACACTTTTGGTAGAAGTGCCGAATTATTGAGGGCTTCATCATTCTAGCAGGGCGTGACACTTTCTAGCTTGGAGGTTGAGCATTAGTACGACTCAGATCTACGTGATTCAGTCTTCAGTGTATATCCAGCCTTTGGAGGCTTATTTTGTATTGTCGAGAGCATTTTGTAGCAGCTCATATCTATTGCTCGTACGACCATCTGAGGTTTATGCCAGATCAACCATCTATTGTATTGATCTTACATTGCTCATAATAAAAAGGTCAGATCCTTGCTTGTACTTCTACATCTTGAATATATTATGATCTTCATATGTTGATGAATCTTGTATGCACTTAATAACTCAATAAATACCTTCACATCAATAGATCAATAGTAGTTAGTGATTCCAAGAAAAAATTTGGCTTGGGATCATTACAATGGTAGAGCCTCGATCCTCCAAACCTGTGGAGAGATCGGTGCATGCAGAGGTACAGGGGAATTGTTATAGGTCGGAGGAAGAAAAACAATAGTGAAACAGAGACAGAAATGGAAGGGTCAGGAGACGACCATGAGCCTCAGGGCTTGGCTCTCTTAGTAGCCGAATTTGGTAAGTTCCAGCAAAACATGAACCGCACAGAAAACACATTGGTCCAATAGTTGGATGAGTATCAAGAAACCAACATAAGGGGACAGGTCGAAATCTCTGAAACCTTGAAGAAACTTGATGAGAATCTACAAAAAATGAACGAAAACCAAACTAGGATAACTGATCTTCTGATGCAAGTAACCCATCGAGGCAAAGATCCTGATACGTATGGGAATAAGGAGGCTGGAGGGTCCGGTGGAACCCATGAGGAAGTCAGATATAACCCGGAGAAAGCACCGAGATGCGAAGGAAGTCTTGGAGGTGGCACGTTCCATAGGCAGATGGGTAGCGGGACCAATCATAGGCCATACGTGCCAGTGTTCACAGATGAACCGCTAGGCCGACACTCAGGTAGCAGAGCTAACCCTATACCATACATGCCCACATTCATAGATGAGCAAGGGCAGCATGAACAAGTTGAAGATTTTGTGGAACAATTAGCTAGGAGTACCAGGGAATACTACAGCTTGGATATGAAAGTTCAAAGACAGATGTCCCTAGATTAGTATTGTCAACTCAGGTTAAGAAACCAACCTAGGATGAACCACAGGGGCAACTTTGAGTTTGAGCGAAGGGTAGGGAAGATAGAGATTCCATACTTTGATGGTATGGCCAAGATGACAACACAAGCATGGGTGCAGAAGCTGGATACTTACCTGCAGCTTAACCCCATGAGAGAGATGGAGGCCATCAAGTTTTCCATTATGTACTTGGATGGCAAGACCCACGACTGGTGGTGCCATGGGATCACCACATTTGGCCACAACCAGATTGTATCCTATACATAATTCACTCAGAGGCTCATTGATAGATTTGATCTAGGAGATCCTGAGTTACATTTCTGGGAGCTCGCCCAACTCAAGAAAACAGGTACAGCTGAGGAATACATTGATGAGTTCCAGAGGTTGGCAATGATGGTGCAAGATATGTCCCCAACTAGGCTCATGATGCTCTTTACAGAAGGATTGGTGGAACCCTTGAAGGGTTGGGTTAAGGCCTTCAAGCCTACCAGCCTACAGGAAGCCATTTGGAAGACGAGGGATCTGGGTCTAGCTGCTAAACCAAAATTCATACCTAGACCACCTCTTAACAATGGTGGAAGAGATCAAAGACCTCCAATAAACCAGGGAGGTCGTGACCCTAAGGGTTATGACAGGGGCCGTGGAAGAATAGATGACAACACCAGGAGGGAACTGAGAAAGAAGCAACTCTGCTTCACATGCAAGGAGCCATGGAATCCCTCACACAAGTGCATGGGACGAGGACAGGTACATTACATTGAGGTCATTTCAGACGACGAAGAAGAGAATGAGTATGGTCAGATACAAAACATGGAGGTCGAAACGTTAGAAGCAGCATAAGAGGAGGTTCCAGAACTAGACTGTGCGACTAGAGAGAAGGCTACGTTGACATCTATCAGCGGGGTACCCAAGTTCAACACCTTCAGGATGAGAGGGGTCTTGCAAGGATAGAGAGTGTCGGTTCTGATTGATGGAGGAGCTTCCCACAATTTCATTAATGCAACATTACTGAAGAGGAGGCACATACCTATAGTAGAGTTTGAAGGATTCAAAGTGGAGGTAGCAGGTGGTAGTACTATGTCTTGTAACAGATACATACCAGGTATGAAACTCACCTTGGGAAGGCATGAGTTAGTTCAGGATGTGTATGTGATGGATCTTC
>ML821369.1:0-38653 GCA_009831015.1 Picea engelmannii
CACAACTTATCATCCCCAAACTGATGGTCAAATGGAAGTTGTCAACAAGTGTTTGGAAACATATTTGAGGTGTTTTGCCTCTGAAAAACAACATCAGTGGGCTCAATGGTTACCCCTAGATGAATGGTGGTACAACACTTCCTACCATACATCTACTTGCATGACTCCTTTTGAAGCGGTATATGGATAGAAGCCACCTTCAGTTCTCTCATACTTACTGGGTACCTCTAAGGTCCAGGTGGTTGACCAAACACTTACAGTTTGAGAGGATATTCTTCGTACCCTTAAAGAGAACTTGGTCATGGCACAAAATCGCATGAAGCAACAAGCATATCAAGGTCACTCTGAAAATCAATTTGCAGAAGGGGATCAGGTGTTTCTACGACTGCAACCATACAAGCAAACTTCCCTCAAGGCCGAGCATTGTCAGAAGATAGCACCCAAATTTTATGGTCCTTATACAGTTCTCAAGTATGTGGGACAAGTCGTATATCAGTTATCTATGCCCAGTCAATCGAAGCTACATCTTTTTTTTCATGTTTCATGCTTAAAGAAGGTGATTGGAACTAGGTGCCAAATTCAAGCCAACCTTCCAGAGTTAGATGAAGAAGGATCTATTTGGCTACAACCAGAAGTAGTTTTGGACCAACGTGAGTGTCGCTTGTGTCAGAGAACCATCAAGGAAGTGCTAGTCCAGTGGGAAGATACGACTCCAACAGATGCCACCTGGGAACCAACTACCATTCTACAACAGTTTCCACATCTCAAGCCTTGAGGACAAGGCTGTTTTTAAGGGGGCGAACATGTTAGGATCCTAACCCGCACATAGGTAGATCAATATATTCGGATGTATTAAAGGTCAATATTAATAAGGCCTTTCAATAAAATAGAATAAGGTGGATGTAAGAAGACCTAATAGAAGCTTTCGCTTCTAGAAGGATCTTCCTCTAGATGCTTCTCTTGATAGACATGTTTAGTATAAATAAGGGTTGAGGGTATGAAAACCCTAGCTTGGAGATTATTGTAACAGAGCGCTACTCGACTAGAGGTTGCCCCCTCGAAGAGGCCCGTGAACATTGCTTTATGAATCAATGTGCTATTTCTATTGATGTTCTTATATCATTTATGTGTTATTGTGGAGATTGTGTTGGTTATATTACTGTTATTCAGCCATTTCTAGCATTTTATTTTTTTTCTGCATATTTATTATATCTGGTATCTTGCAACGAGAGATACACAACTCTTTTTTTTTTCCTGTTGTTTATGGAATATGTCACTTGTTTATTTTATGATTTGAGGAAATCAGCGTTTATTGCGTGTGAGGAATCCACCTTTCATATATGAGTTTTCAGTAATCTTGACAAAAACACAACGTTCTTTTCCCTATGATTTGCAATGTTGGTTTATGTTGTGTGTCCACTGTTTATTTTATGAATCGAGGATATCTGCATTTATTGCATGTGAGGTGCTCCAGTAACATAAAATTCATATTCTCAAACAATCAAACAAAACAACGGAGGTAAGAGTATGCTTGAGCTTTCTTTGTTTATTAATTTAACTCAGGGTAATCATAATCCTAAACTATAATCAATCACCATTATTCAACGCCCATTTCATATTGTCATAATCCTAAAATATAATCAATCACTATGATTCAACACCCATTTGATATTGTCAAACAATCACTATTATTCAACACCCATTTGATATTGTCAAATAAGACACTCGAGATAATATTCTTCTTGAACTTTTTCTGTGCAATCAACTTAACTCGCGGTAATCATAATCCTAAAATATAATCAAACACTATTATTCAAACTATTAATCACTATTATTCAACATAATAGACATATCCTACGTTCACGTTTGGGGACTTGCGGATAGTGAGGAAACATCCCCAAACTGCTCGGACATTATCAGGCAAATGTTCCTGTTAGATTTCATAGACACACTGAATAGATATTTCAAGGATATTCCAAGTATATTTCTTCAGTTTTGACAATCATGGAAATTGATGATTGAATAATATGATCATGTTTTCCATCCATTATTTTTGTATTGCATTGAATCTAAATTTGTTGTACAAGTTGCAACTCAAAACATGGGTTTTGTATGATGAGTTTTAATTTGGGTTTTTGGTGATTTAAATATTGTATTTTCAACAAAAACATTACAACAAGGGAAGGTGCCATGTAAAAGAAATTAGGAAATGCAACATTTATAAGAGTTGATCCTTGTGGTTATTTCTCTTGGTCTTCTCAATTTTCTGGTCATCCTATCTTTTACATATTGTACATGGGTTTCCAGGAGTCATTCAAATATAGTGCTTCCACCAACCCAACCTCAAGCATTGTGAAAACAATTAACTAGTAGTGACTTGGATTGGGGTACTAAATGTTTGAATAATTTCCTATTCAATCACATTTAAATTTGATATATGAATCTAATCTCTTTAGATAACCAAAGTAAATTTGAAATATGAATCTAATCTCTTTACATAACCAAAGTGTTGTATAGTGGTTTTCAACACAACTATAAAAATCAAAATCTGCAAAACTTATTGAAAAAATAAATGTCTTTTATGTTTTAACATAATCATCATTAACAAGAAATATGAGGAAGAAAAGATGTTATAGAGAGAGTTCTAACTTAAGTTTCCTAAAGCTAAAGTGCATTTTGGTCATGTCTAGTAGCCATTAAGGGAATGCCACTTGGCCCTTTTTTAAATTGCTTGAGCTTTTTCATAATTGCCATCCTCAACCAATCATCCCTTGAAAATTTTGGGGGTACACTCTAGTTGTTTGCATCATACTCCATCCCAAATACCAATGCAACATAGATTAAGTCAAATACATGGAGTTCTACAAAAATATATAGGTGCATCTACAACTAAATATTGAGAGATTACAACCAAAAATAGAGAGATTAGATGAAATTTCTCTTACCTATGTTTGTTGGAGTTTGAGTTTTATTGTTTATGCAAATTCAATATTGAATATTCCACTTTTAGCAATCATCAATGTATTTTCATACGTTTTTCGCAATAACCACAATGTTCAATGTCTCCTCAAACCTCTATCATAGTAGGTGGCTCAATTGTAGCTATTTGAACATCCCTAGGTAGGTATGGATACATATCAAAAGGTAAGGCACTTCCTATAGACCCTTAGGTATCATCTCCCCCAACACTAACAAAGAGACAATCTTAGAAGGGTCCGTGCTCAGGCTCCTAGAGGCTTGATTTATGGAATTTTTTGGTGATATGGGATTGTTATTTGACAATCCCCAAGGCCATATTTGATCCTTTCGGAATTTTTTTTTCTTTTGATTTTTCTTTATTATGCCAACTTCTCACTGAGTTGTAACTATCAATACATACTTTCAGAATTATATGGTAAAAAATCGGCAAAAAGCACTTGGAAAATTCATATCCTCTTTAAGGAATAAAGTAGATATTCTAAATTGTCTTGCACTACATATTGAATGTAAACTTGTTAGTTGAATCATTCTAGAAAAAAATGATCTTTCCCCTTCAGAGAAAAAAATTCCATCAACCTCAAGTAGGCTCGTTCAATTTTCATGTTGTTGTAGAATTAGGTACCTTCTTTTATAAAGTGATGGATAAATTATCATGGATGGAGATTATCCCTTATCATATTTGAGGAAATCTTATCAATATTAGGCTCTCATTTTGTTTTATGAGGGGTTTTTTATGATATTTTGTAGGTTTTACTAATTATGTTTGGTAGGAAGTTAAAGTTTTACAAAGTGACACACTTTCTTAAGCTTGTTGAACTCTTTATTTACTATATTTTTCTAAGGGTAATATTTTGTAAAATGGACGATGGCTTTGATGATTGTTTTTTAATTTTTTGAGGCCTCTATGGAATCTTCCAAACTTTTGACATATTTCCCAATTCTCATATTTTCCATCCCTCTTTTATGTGTTGTGTGTCTGTGTTTAAATCATAATAGTAATATGGGTGGAGGTTTAATACTACATGGAAATGGATAACAACGAACTCCTCTAGTTTAAGGACTCTGAGAGGTCATGGATTCAAGACCAAACCATGTTAGGCTGACACTAAATATCCAACATCCTAGAGGTTTTCTGAACTAATTAAATAACACATCCCCATATGAACATGTTTCTTACGTAGTGATCCTTATACCAATAAACAAGACCAAAAAATAAGAATCTTGAATGTATATAAGGGTTGGCTTGTTTCCCTCCTTGTATATGTGAAGAATAGCTTGGGTATAAACATCTATAGGAGAAGAAAATACATCTAAGATATTTAGGCCACGATGTTAGAAATGGGAATGGATAGACAAGTCTAAGGTAAAATGACAATCCACCAAAAAATAGGAGGAAATCAACATAGATGATGAAAATTAAAATAAATAAACATTTACACATATTCACATTTATGAAGATGAAATATATGACCCACAAGTGAAAACCCACTCCATGATCATTCATGGAGTTATCCTAGCATAAACACTTCAAATTAATTGAAAAAAACTTCAAAGAAATTGATTACTTTCTTGGTGCTATAAAAGGATGGACCTATGGGTCGATCTAATATGTGAAAAGTGTGAAAAATAAGTATTGTAGAAGATGCATTCTAATGCATTTTGATCTGTTCTTCATACATTGAGTTATGCTATCTTGTTCTAAAGTGTTGTAATTGTGTTTCTTGACACCACTTCTTATTAGAATCATTAGATGTCTAATATACATAATTCCCTAGTTCTCAAACAATTGGTACTAATTTACATATGCATCGATCACTTCCTTGGGTATTTTGGATGACCCTTTGATGACATCCCACATGGCATGCTAATATGCTTCAAAAATTGTACCATTGTCCGCCTAACTAGCATTATTCATGGTGCATGCTAAGTCTCCATACGATGCAATGAGAGACTCAACTATAATGTCTCGCCATGGTAGGATTAGACCTACTAATTCACTCCACAGTGTGAAATCTAGAAGTATCAATAATATGTCGAATATGAAGTCCTTCTTACACTCCTATGCATCTAGATAGTTCTAGATGATCTCATGGGTAGATCACATGCACAACTTTCTTTGAAAATTCACTCACTCAACAAGTCCTTGAAACCTTTGTGGATAATAGTTGCATGAACATAGCGATGGAAAAACATTGGATAGTAGATATATTGTATCCATTATCCATTTTATCTGCACTATATACTTGATGTAGGGACCAATCTATTTCATTGTTTTTAGTGTGTATTCTTCATCTAATTTCATCATCATTTCTCTAAAATATTGTGTGACATTTTTCCCTCTCATGACAATCTTATGATATCCTAAACATTATCCTTCCCAAATTCATTTATGTAATTGTTGACATGGATAGAGTGCCCTTCAAAAGATAGGAGTACTCCCTAGTCAATTTTCCCCATAAACACGGACCTTCCTTTTGTGTCTCACAAGCCCCGTTCTCTTGTTATACAAGTTAATTTGTCCTTGTGACTTTTGATTCAACTCCTTCTACCTTTTACTTAGATATTTTTAGCCTTCTTATCTCATTGATTCTGGTTATATCAGCGAGTTAATCTTTTCCTAGCCGATACAACTAATATCGACGAGTTAGCAAAGGTCCCAAAACTTAGCATTTTTTTAATTTAGATTTTTTATATATCAGTGCCAGTGAGGTTTTTATTGCTGACATACCAATATTATCACACCATTGGCTCTGATACAAGTAATTTTAATGGATCCTGGTCATGCATAAGCTATTTCTGACACGTTGACACTCATCCGGTCACCACCATCGATACGTTGAAGTGAAAACACTTTGAATCTCTCAACCAAATGTTTCTCTGTGTATCAGAGATGTTAACACTTTCAACGTCGATACATGAAAGAACAAACCATTAACAATTATTTGATTGTATATGGTAGCATCATTTAACCAAAGCTCACTAACACACAAGAGGCAACCAACTCTTCCACGCCGACACACAAAGCCTTCCACTGACAACGATTGTGCTGCCATCGAAGGTACAGTAGGATTCCTGCACCCTTTCTAGCATTGGGCCTAGCGCTAAAACTCACCAAAGTTATAAAATCCCACAAAGGATTTACATTTCACCATTGTTACAGTAGCGCACTCGAATCCCATCGGAGAAATTCCCCATGAACAAATCCTTCAGCGATCCTCCCTTCCCACATAAGCCTCAACTCCAAACTTGTGGGTAATCAACACATATGCATCCACGTGTCAAGCTATGGTTTTGAGTTTTTATTTTCTTGCATATATAGATGGACACCTCGGAGGTCTAGTCAGCCCTAACCCCATCTTTCCTTACCGTTCCTTCCTGCTACTTTCGACTTCTGACCCGACTATTAGGGACGTCCACACCATCTCCATACCTTGGCCTCTCGAGCCCTCAACAAACCCCTTCACTTCCTTGCAGCTATACCCTACCTTCTCCCAAGTAGGTTGGGGTTTCCCTCTAAGGCCCAATTCCCTAACCACATGAAATCCTTCCAACAATCAAACCACCCCCCTAACTAATCCCTAAAATTTCCTTGGTTGTACTTCGTTTGAAGCATTCCACTAGCTATTCCATGCTCACAAATCGAGCATTTAAAAAGAGGGAAACTCATTCATACTTAGCCAAATTTTATGATTCAAAGGTATTTTTAGTGTTTCATGGACACTGATACACCTTCATCCTTGCTAGTGGTGTTAACATTTCCGAGGTCGATATACAATTAGTTGGTCGTCCTCTTTGATACTTACCCCAAAAATTGGTTAAACATTTTGCAGTGTCAACAAAGATTGTATCTTCTGACGTTGATACACCTCACCATGTCGTCATGGATGATTACTTCGATGTTGATATTGATATGTATCGATGCCCAAATAACAAACCCTTCAATTTTTCCAGGAAGGCATGAAAATCACCCAAGTGCATAAATTAAGCCAACACTTCTCTTGCTTCATTTCTTTTCCTTGTGAAATAGTTACAGTCTAATGCTATTATCTAACAAGTGGTATTTGTTGTGAACTGATGAGAAATATGTTTTGCAGATTCAGATATGTCACCACACAAGAAATTACAAAGTTCCAGCAAGGCCCTTGTGGAACAAGCCTCTGCAAGTGTCGGCATAGATTAAATGGAGCAACGTTTACCATACGTTCAATAATCAAAGTTTCCCCCAAGGGATGAGGACCGATCTGACCTCAAGGTATTTAAGAACATCATAAAATTTAAGTTGTATAAGGTGGAAGCCCACACAACAGTCTTCCCCTGCACAGAGGCCATTTCATAGATAGTGGGGCATGTGAACTTAGACACCAGGTACATTCTTGATGTGAGGGAGTGCTCAATAACATAATTTCAAGAATAAACTATAGCTTCCTTATATCGCCTGGATAAAGGGGAAAGTTTGTTTGATTAAAATATTATAAAGGAGTTCCCACTCAAGTCAAAGGATGTGTTCAAGATTTTGTACAATCTTTACAAATCGTTCAATTCAAGGCCCTTAGGAAAGTACCCCACCAACTTCTTGATAATGTTGCACCAATATGTTGTAGAAATGTTGTGTAGATTGTATGGGGAATCAGACGATTCAAAATTACCAATGACTTGGGAACCTCTCATTTACTACATCGTTGATGTCTGATTGAATTTCAATTGGGATGGTATTCTATCAACATCCCTGTAAGAGGCTATCATAGTAGTTCAAGAAACTATCCCTAGGCAGTTTCCTAGTTTTCATATGTCCTCCTATCTCCTAAACATGGTATTCATATTCCACGCATATCCACAAATGGGCTAGGCATGGTAGCCGACCAACCCCCCAATGCACATTTACTGCAAGCTTCTCTAGGAGCACAAGTATATAACATAATATCACAAGATCTGTGATCACTTACTAGTTCCATTACTCTAGCTTACCTTCGATGCTCCTACATCATGCATGATACATAAAGAACAAGTGATATTCCAAAGGATAGGATATTGGTACCTCTTGGAATACATGACATATTTTAGAAAATAAGGAGCATCCACAACTCCACATTTTCTTCCAAGATTCACCCTAGACAAGCTTTTCTTACAAGAGATTTCATATTAGAACATGGTTCATGGAGTTAGTGCGGCTCTTTACAGGGACAAGAAGGCCATATGGCCTCCTTTACCATTATGTGTTGGGTCATATTCCTCTGAATGTGTGAAGCAATCCCATGATGTAGTTGAAATACTCACATCCTTCCACTCTGGTGAGGAAAGATTCCAAAGGACTGATCCTCTGGAGGTGGTAAAGAAGCATTTCCTCATGCACAAGTACCGATGGGACTATAGGACAAAACTATTGGAAGAATTAAAGATTCACTTCCATGCCAGAACCTACCATGAGGTCATATTCAGGTGACAAGGAAACCCTCTAGGAAGAATCTCATATGAAAAAAGAGCTTCAGAGGCCCAAAACAAAGCTTGTGAAGAAGTGACAGTAACAACAACAACCATCACCACAGTCAAAACCTTTGAATCATTTGCAACAATAGCATCAGAAGAAGAAAGAAAATAAAAGTAGTTGAATCTTTCGAAGAAAAATAAAACAAAAGAATAAAAGAAGAGGAGGAAGAGAAAAGAAAATAGAGGGAATCTCACAAAGCAACAACGACCAAGAAACAAAGGAAAAAGGAAAAGGTGCAGAAGAAAAAAAAGGATGCAACCAAAAAAAATGAAAATAAGAGGAAGTTACAGTGAAGACAACAATTGATTCCAAAGAAGTAGTAGAAGATTAAGCCAAGGAAGCAACATAAGTTGAAGCAGTAGTAGCAGAGAAGAGAGAAGTATATGAAGCAACGAAAAAAACAACAAAGGATGAGAAAAGGAAACAAGATGAGGAAGCATTGAACAATGATACTTCCCCCATGGATACATATATCACAAGGTCATCAACAAAATCCCCTCTCACCATTGGGAACTTCCCACTCGAAAAAATTGTATTGGGAATCTTCACTCCCTCCAAGGCTATCAAGGTCGCCAATTTAAAGATACTTTGGTTTGACAAGGCTTCTAGTATAATTGTACAACAATAAATAAAGATTCTCGTAGTCACTAGAAAAGCTCCCCTGTATGTGATTACAGAAACCATGGGGAAATAAGATGTAAGGAAGGACCCAATATCTATTTCATCTATCAATTTTTCATTCATGATGTAATTGGAACAAAACCTCAAATGCCTGGTTCGAAAAAATCAAGAAAAGGATGATCATATCAGAGAGGTGGAAGAAGAAGTCATGAGGCACGAGAAGAAATATAAGGGGATCCTCAAGGATCTCAGAATATGCAAAAAAATATTTAGAACATAACTCCACGATATGGTTACTAACATGTATGCAAACCTCCGAGTCTTCTAGTAGTTGGTAGTGAAAATCATAGCATATCACAACTTTGTGCAGTCCAAAAATGTTGAATTTGCTAATATCATGGAAGGTTTGAATGATATACAATGGTGGATTGTTGAGAACCTGAATGGCCCAGACAAGTTTCGTTGCTTATCACAGTGGGAAAGTAAGATTGACTTTGCCTCCCTTGATATTTTTTGGCAAGATGGGGAGAAGGTGGAGAGGGAAGCAAAGAATTCCCTGTCAATATGTGCACAACTTCACAAGGCAGTGTGCATTTTGACACATATAAGGAGCCTACCTCCTTTTGAAGAACTCGTGAAAACCAAATTTTATGAATATATTTCCGTAGGAATCCAACTAAATATGAATCAAAGGAAGGTAGATGCTCAGGATGTGACTAGGGTAACAACATATTTGATGGAAGAACATATCGTCAAGCCAACCAAGACCCAAAATATGATTCAATATTTCATGGTTAACTTGATGAGATATATGAAAACCCTCTCATACAATTCATCCCCTCACGAATCTTCCCTAGAGACACTCGTACACTGCAGAGTCATCGCCATCACATGACAACATGAATCTTGGGAATATTACTTGAGAGACAAATACAAATAAAGAAAGAGAAAACAACAAATTTGAATTTTTCCACAATCATCTCCTATTTTGTATTTTTGTCAATCATAATCAATTTTGACTTATTGTAACACATGACAACATCATTTCAGAGGGGAAGCTAAAGAGACTTGCAACTCCTTCTTGTAGAATCCAAGAATACCCCATAGGAAGTTACTAAGATTACTATAAGTAAAGGAAGAGGCCCATTTTGAAAGGGATCTTCAAGCATTGTAAATTCAAGAACTATTTTGGGAATTAATATTGAGAAGCCCTAGGGGTTGATTTTTTTAGAGAGAATCACTCTTCTTGATGATGAGTTTGTTGTGAACTATTTCTAGTAGGATATTGTGTTTTTTTGTATGTGATATAAGAACATTCTTTCGTTTATAGAATATTCTTGTGTGAACATATTTACTTCTTGCATTTTAGTTTCTTCTCTCTTATTATTTATTCTGAGATGATGAGTAGTCTATGCATTTGATTTCCTATATCGAACTAATCCAATTTTATCATTGTATCTATGTGTTATTTAACTCTGTTGCTTTTTAATATCTATGTCGAAGAGGTGTTTGTATGGATTGGTGGCATTTCTTGCAACTCATTAGTTATTGTAGTGGATCCTAGTTAGGATAGGATAGATTAGATTTTATTTTTGCAAGTAGTTAGTTTGCAACAACATTCTTCATTGCATTCATAACCATTTAATCATCCCCCCAACCCCAATAATGGAAGTCGGGCCATAATTGTGATGGGTATCCTAAACCAAATGATGCATTGTCTAATTGGGAACATGTACCAAGGAGTACCCCTATCTTTTGAAGGGAATTTTCTCGAATCAATAGAATTGGAGCTAGAAGGAGGGCCTGAATTGTACGACTAGTGGTAATATTTAACACTCACTTGGTTAGTTATATGATAAAATCCTTGTTGAACAACTACTACCACATATCTCTTCTAAGTAGGAAATTACCTTTAAATATCCTAAACCTCTATTAATGTTTTTTGATGTCGGGAGTCCATAAACAAACCCTGAAACTGCGTATGTTATCCCTAATGTAGAGTTTGTTGAAACTCGACACATTACCCACTCCTTCACCAAGTTACTTGTCCTCTTACTTGTAGCATCCACACTACCTAGGAGGAGAGATACCTGTAGACCTTTGAATCAATCTAATGTTATTTTTGACTCCATTGAGGATTTGGTTGACTATGCTCTACAAGAAATACCTCTATCATTGGACTAGATACCTCCAACACCTACAGGTTGTACCCCTCTTGGTTCTAAACACCAATATGAAAATGAACACTGTGGACCTAATTTTGACAATAGCATGGCTCACAATACGAACATATTCCCAACATGGATGTCTCAAGAAGCCTTAAAATTACATGGGATTATGCATGAACTTCCTAAATGTTCATAAATACTTCTTTGGAAGTTTGACCTGAACAAAGCTTTTTCCTTGGAAGATCACGTCAAGAAATTATAGTTATCCATCCCACTCCTTGATATCCACCATGAAGATGTGGTTTGTAGGATCTTCCCTTATAATTTTGAGAAAAAGGCATGTACATGGTATTACAACCTACGAACCAGATCCATAACCTATTGGGATGACTTCGAGAAATCCTTCCTTCAAAAGTTCGAAGATGAGAAAAATCTTGCAACCTTATTCAAAGAAATAGTGGCCCTAAAAATGGAGAAAAAGGAGAAGGTCAAGGATTTCAACCAACTTTTCACAACCATTCTCAATAGGTTCTCTGGTGAGTCTGCCACCATTGAATCCATGACTGTAGAATCTTACATTTTGTTCTTACACCCCTCGATAGGCATGTTTGTTAAGAGAGTGGAAAAAGTTACTTTATCCCAAAATTTCAAAGAAGTCAAGGAGGTTGAGAAAGAGTTTCTCTCTTTGGGAAACTATCCTATATCCAAGGAAACCAAAACAACTGGGAAGAAACCTTTACTCCTCACAAAACCTCTTGAAAAAGAATCGAATGAATCATATAGTGTATTCAAGCTTGTTAAAAAGCTATCCAATGAAGTAGTGGATATCAATAAAAATGTTGGGAAAGGGTCTTCCAAAAAAAAACGTTTCCACGTGTTCTTTAAAAAGAATGATAACCTTTATAAACCACCAAAAATACCTGGTATTACATTAAATATGGATGATTTTGGTATGGACATCTTATTTTCCTATCACCAAATGAACCATTCCAAAAAAAAACATTCCATCAATGGATTAATTCCCTGACACTGGTCATCAAACAACTATTAGATCAACATGAAATTGTTGATGGCTAAACCAAAGAAACATAAAAAGAAGATACCAATTAGGAAAAGGACACAATAGAGGCGTGAGCCATTTTTTTGTTGGACCGGTGTTTCGACTTGGATGACAAATGGGTTGAAGAAATTTATATAGGAGATACCCAGATCCCAAAAGTTTCTCCCTAATACTATAACTTGTTTACGAAATGGGGAATACCCAACACTCCTCTACCTTCAAAAAATTTCCCTGTCTCTAGGAAAGTAATTCTTCCAATGGGTACTCAGAATCCAAACAGTCTTTCACATGATGAAAATAATCCCAATACTTCACAGACAAACAAAACCCTGAACATATATGAAACCCATGCCTTATAATTCAACTTCTTTGAGTATCTCAAGAAAACCAAAGCCAATATTTCCTTGTATGATATTTGTGAACTTCCCTAGAAACTTTATCTCATTCTTGACACATTCAATTATAATAACCCTGAGAAAAAGAATGTTGTTGTAATGGAAAACACTCCCAAAGTTGTTGAAATGAAAACAAAAGAAAAGGATGAAACAGACTCTACCATAAACACAACTAGTATAGGGTCACACTCGAGATCCCAGGTCCCACCTTTTCTCCTCACATTTGAAATTTTTAGTTTCAATGTGCACAATTTCTTAGCGGACTTAGGTTCTTCCTCTAATGTCATGCCCTATTCGGTTTGTCAAAAGATAAATGTTGTCTCGGAAAAGAGCATGAATAGGATCATATAATTATATAGATCAAATGCTAAAGTAATGGGTGAACTCAAAGAGGTCATTATTATATTATCTTATGACCCTATAGTGCATTAGGTTATTGATACTATTGTAGTAGATATTCCAAAAGATTATAGTTTATTGTCGAGCATGGACTGGTTTGCAAAACTATAGGGTTATTTCTCTATAGACTAGAATCACCTATGGCTTCCATACAAGGGAAGAATGAACCAAATCAGAGTGGACAATGAATCCCACATGAATCACACGGTAACTGAGGTTGAATGTGTGAATTAACCTACAATATTTTATCATACTGCATTAGGAAATTGGTTTTTATAGGATGACCATGGTTGCTATACAGGAAATCCATCTTCACTCCAAACATATGAACAATACAAACTCATTCATTTCACTCAGACTAAAGCAAACGACTGTAATATAGTATAAGCAGATATTTTTTGTTTTTCTAACTCAATTTTAGGCGCTAACATTTGGACAATTGTTCTTTGATGCCTCCAAACCACAAGAGGGAGTCAGGGAAGGTTGTATACTCATTGACCATAACAATGTAAAACCCTTATATCCTACTGCCTATAGTTTGAATGTATCAACAATATTGTTTAATATGAAGCATTAGTCCAAGGACTGAAGAAGGCTATTGATCTCAAGGTAAAATTCCTATGATTTTTCTGTCATTTGGAAATAATTGTCAGACAGGTAAGGAATACTATTCACTACTTGTCGTTCCATTTGAAACATTATTAGCATGAGTTATGGAACTTAATAAATTCTTTCAATTCCTTTAAAACTACTGCCATACATCATTCTATGAATGTTGTCACTGATACTTTAGCTAATCCACCATCTCGATTCAAACCCCTAAATAATGGTTTTACTATCGAAATTATTTCCAGGCCTTATGTACCCTACAACGTCACCAAGTGGAGGGTGTTCAATGATGAATCTTAGTTGATAGAGTTCCTTACCAGCACTGACATATTATAGGATTTTTTGATAGACGACGAGATACACCAACATAATCTACATGATTATCAAGATGAGGCAAATAATATCAAGGCTAACTGCATCCCAAGGAATGTACTATCACTAGAAAATATTTTTTATTTGTAGTTCAAATTTATAACAATAATGAATCCAAAGATGAATAGCTCAACCATTATGCATGCTTTGGTTAATCTAGGCACTCCAAAACAACTCAAGCTTATCAATGTAGGAACTTTTTATTTGAAGGAAGAGAAACATACCTTCACAAAGTTTTTCAAGATGTATTGGGATGTATTGGCATGGGCCTACAAATATATGAAAAACTATGACACTCGCATCATTCAAGGCATCATTACCATCAAATAGGGTGTCAAACATTTTTCACAGAAACTAAAAAATATTCATCCCACTGTTGAGTCACTAATCCAAAAGGATCTAAAAAAGTTACTAGATGCCAAATATGATACCTGTTATAAGGAAGTCAAGGGATATTAGGCTATGTGTAGATTTTGGAAATCTAAACCGAGCCTCTAACAAATATAAATACCATGTTCCCCCTATGGAGCAGATGCTCCATCTCTTCTCTATTTATCAAATGATTTCTCTTATATATGGGTTTTCTGGATATAATGAGGTTCTCGTAGCATAACCTGACTGACTAAAGACCACTTTTAAAACCAAGTGGTGAATGTTCACATATAGAAGGATGACCTTTGGCTTGATTGACATAGGTGAAAATTTACAAATGTAAATGGCCATAGTGTTTAAAGGTATGATTGGTCAGAGTGTGGTGATCTACCTTGACGATGTTACGATGTATTCCAAGAAGAGAGTTGATCTCCTCGACCATGTGAAATATATATTTTAAAGATGTAGTAAGTACGACATCTCTCTGAATCCTAAGAATACCATCTTCACTATTTTAGAAGGAAAAATATTGGGGAACATTATTTCTAAGGATGGGGTTTATGCACTAAAGCCATAAGGAAGATCCCATCTGTCAAGAAGGAATATTTTGAGAAACTTGATACTACTATAACATCTTCCCCTGCACTTCATAGTATAGACTTCTCCAAAGACATATTGTTGTACAAATTTTCTTCGAATCATTCTCTTGCAGGGATCCTCACCCAAAAGGATTAAAAAGGGAATGAATTCCCCATAGCATTCATGAGCATGGAGCTTCAAGGTGATGAAACAAAATATCCATCAATGGACAAGAAAGATTCTTCTATCCACAAAGAAATCAAATAATTCAGGCCTTACATACAAAAGAATCACATCAAGATGATTGTCCCTCACTTAACAATTAGATCTATCTTTGTATAGAAGGAATTGGGTGAAAGGAAAGGAAGCTATATGAATGTTTTGAAATAATATGAATTGGAATTTAAGCAAGAAACTGTAGTCAAAGGTCAATGAATTTGCAGTAAGAAACAGAGGCGATGGATTTTGAAGACTAGAAGGAAGAAAGATGGAAATGAGAACCAATATTGTATGCACAACAATATCCTTACATGACAACACTATAGAATTCATGGTACAATGACCTCAAGAAGTATCTTCAGCATGATTTTCCCCCCTAACACCTCAATCCTTAGCAGAAAATTCCACTGATAGTAAAATATTTTCAATACCAGATAGTCCATGGTATTCCTTTTAGAAGGAATTATGATGAAGTTATCCTTCGATGCCTCGAGAAATAAGATGTTGACCAATTACTCAAGGAACTTGACGATGGACCAACTAGAGGACATTTCGTAGTAGAAACCATAGCTCACAATATCCTATAATATAGTTAATATTTCCCTATGATGTTTAAAGAGGCTCATTGTTACGCTCAGACCTGTAACATTTGCCAAAAATTAGTTGGAAGAGAAAGTAGGTCTAATGTGTTCGAAAACACAGGTATTCCAATAGAGGACGGACACCTTCAATAACTACTCACATAACCAAATCAAAGGTCAACACATTGATGTTTTCACGTGGTAAAACCACTACGGGGAAACATCCACAGCCCTAGCCAATGAGGCCACTTGGAGTAGTTTATTGATGAAAAATAAAAATATTACAGAGATATTTTACAAGAGATTTTATCACAATCGATCATTGGAAAATGACCCTCCATGATCTTTAAATAGAGATCATGGACCAATCGGGTGTTAAGCCACGGATCAATGTGATCCAGATTATTTTCAACATGAAATGAGAGCAGAGATATAATAAAGAAATGTACAGAGATATCTCAGATATCAAATATAATAATAAAAATGTATCAGATATGCAACCATAAATAGAGAGATACAATAGTACACAATTTTCTATTAATGAGCGAAAATGTACAAAGACTGTAAAAATACAGAGTAAAAGACTCACTAGAATGGTGGCAACTTATCTATGAGAAGAGATGTGTCTGCTACTCGCATTCAAAAGAAGATGATTTTACAATGAGGCTCCAAATTCCTTTTTATAATAAATAAAATCCAAAACCATAACCCCGGAAGATGAAAAACCAACAGTTTTGTGGACCTCGTTTTGGGTAGTTTGGTGTATCAACTTCCCGAGGGTGTAACTCTGGCATACTATATCCATTTGGGGTGCATGATATCTCGTTGGAAAGGTATCATCGAGGAGATTCATTTAGGGGGGGTTAATAATATCCTTTGGTTATAATTTAGAAGCTTGATCCCGAAAAACCTTCATTTATGCCCTCAAAATGGCCCTGAAAGTTAAAAACTGCTAAAACTAGTAAATTACCAAAATTGTCAGAAAACTGTTTTGAGCCAGTTGGAAAAGGTGGGTGGCCACCGATATCCACCTGTATAAATCCTCCTTCCTTAGGAATCAATGGTATCCATTGCGTTGAGTTCTCGGGGGAGAGGGAAAAACATTTGTTCAATCTGCATTTTGATGAGATTCTTTCCTTGTTGGAGAAGTTGTGTTGCTTAGCTTGTTGAAGGTTGTCACGAACATGTGGTTGGAAGGGTTGGACATTTTTAACTAGTCTGGCTACATGAGATTCGTATGTGCAGAAGGAATCTTTACACTTTTCTGCAATCTTATCGACCTTCTTCTATTGGAGAGAAGGTGCTTGGGTTGAGGCTATAATGGTTGCAGTATCCTTCTATTCACCTTTTGAACAAATTGTGAAGAAGAAGAATTTTGCAGTGTGATATACTACCTTGCAGAAATGTTTAGGTGGAACAGTAGTAGGAAGTACCTCTAGTATTCTATAGATATGACCCCCCAAACAAACAATGAGACTATGGGATCGAGACTCATAAACAACCTGGCGCTTCCACATACATGGTTGGGCCAAGAAAACATCACAAACATCAAGTGGGGAAACATCAAATTATACCTCATCCTTGAACGATGGATTTCGTATGAAAATCAACACTATTGGTTGACACAGAGATCTCGTCCCTAGTGAAGCCACCCGTTGTTGTATGGATGTGGGTGTGGTTTTGTTGACAATCCAAACTGTTTGACGACCTTTGTTGAGATGAGGTTCTTCTGGCTTCTGCTATCAACAATAAAATGCAGTGGGGTCCCCTTCACCGACATATGTGAATGAAAAATGCACTCCCCCTCTTTAGTATCTGTTGGTTCTTCTAGTTGAATTGTTGCATTCACAACAATAGTAGTAGGGTCTGAGTCGATGATCTATCTTTTACCAGTATTCTCATAATCATATTCTAAATCAGGGTTAGTCTCCTTGTCTTTGATCTCAGCTACTAATGACTATTTTGAGAGACATTCCTTGATGTTGTGCCAGGGGATTTTGTGGAAATCACACCATTTTCCAGTGTCCTTCTTTGTCTTCCCGTGACCCTTCTTTTCATGTGGCTTAGACTGGTTTTCAAGAGACTGTTTGTTAGGGTTGTATTTATCATACTTTGTTTGTTGCAGATTTGCAGACCCAAACTCTCATTTGTTCTGGTGCTTAAACTTTTGCTCAATTTTAAAAACATGTCGATAAGCAACACCGAGAGATGATATGTCCAAAAAATCCATTTCAATTTGGATGTATCTGTGTAGAGACCGAAGGTATTTCAAAACCAAATGTCGTTCGGAGTCTTTGATACCCAACTTGGTGCGCAAGGTATTGAAGGTATTGGTGAACTCCGGAACTACTTTGCCCCTATATTTCTATAGTGTGGTCCATCTCATGTATTGGTCTGCATAGTTACCAAGAAGGTAATATTGTTTCTTTACCACATCCAAAAAAAAATCCCAAGTGGGCTTGACCCCATATATTCCAGAATCCTCTATGGAGATTTTCTCCCAGTAGGTTTCCCACCAATGTTTGACATGGGGGACAGATTTAAGGAGTGCGAAGGTAATCTTTTCCCTATCATAAAAATTATGAAAAAAGAAATAACCTTCTCATAGATTTAACCATTTGTCTAGGGTATCCACATCTTTCTGACCTTCAAATACGAGAATATAACAATTAACTTGTACCTTGAAAGGAGAGGTTCTTCCAAAGTAGTTGTTTAATGAAGATGTGCATGTTTCTATCGCCAGGCATTGAAGGATGTGGGAAAAATTATCCATCATTTCGTCCCTCTGTCGTGTGAGAGCTTGCTAAAGCAACAGATTGATAGAATCGTCTTCTCCATCATTTTTCTTTTCTTCCTCCATGGAGGGTTTCTTGGGCATGTGAGAGTGATTTTATTCAAGAGAGACAAGATTGAGACCCAAATTTCTATACCTGGACCTCGTCGGTGACATGCACTGAAAAACAATAGTCAAGAGCAACCTGCTTTGATACCACTGATCCGGATTATTTTTGGCATGAAATGAGAGAGGAGATATAATAAATCAATGTACATATATATCTCAGATATCCAATAATATAACAGAAATGAATCAAATATGCAACCATAAACACAAAGATACAATAGTACACAATTTTCTTTTAATGAGCGAAAATGTACAAAGACTGTAAAAATACAGAGTGAAAGACTCACTAGAATGGTGGCATCTTATCTCTGAGAAGAGATGTGTCTACTACTCACACTCAAAAGAAGATAATTTTACAATGAGGCTCCAAATGATTTTTTATCATAAATAAAATCCAAAACCCTAACCCCAGAAGATGAAAAGCCAACAATTTTGTGGACCCCGTTTTGGGTAGTTCGGTGTATCAACTTCTTGGGGGCGTAACTTTGGCATACGATCTTTGTTTGGGGTGCAAGATAGCTCTTTGGAAAGGTATCATCGAGGAGATTAATTTAGGGGTATCAATTAGAGACTTTAGCTATCATTGAGAAGTGTCATCCCAAAAAACCTTCATTTAGGCCCTCAAAATGGCCTCGGAAGTTAAAAACTGCTAAAAAAAGTAAATTACCAAAATTGCCAGAAAATTGTTTTGAGCCAGTTGGAAAAGGTGGGTGGCCACCGATATCCACCTAGATCATAATGGTCATTAAGATCGAGGAGAGTATGAACCATCATATAAATCTATGTTGGGAACATATCATGACCGTTGGATTTCCAAATTACAAATTCATACTAATGCATACTAAAGAAACACACTAATAAACACACTTTTACCTAACGAGACATTAGACCAAGTAGATCTTAACTAACTCGTAAGTGTCTAAATATCCTAAAATCCCCCCTTAAGATCAATTTGGGATAGTATCGGAGGATTTACAATGTTGACACAATAGGATAAGGAAGGAGGCATTAGAGCCTATCCCCCCTTAATGACAAGTTCATGAACTCCTAACATAGATCAAATTTTGGAAAACTTTGCTTCTATAAGAGACATTGTGAAAATTTCTACAAATTGATCTTCTTTAGGGAAAAATATCACTTCAGTAACTTGATCATGAATGATCTTTCTAATGAAGTACATGTGTAGCTTGACGTGCTTGTTGCGCTGATGTTGAACTGGGTCTTTGGCAAGCTTGATGTCACTCTGATTGTCACACCAAAGGCTAATCGGATGTGGCTGCTCGAATCAAAACTATGAAAGGATTTTTTGAAGCCACAAGGCTTCCTGACTTGCATCTATCGTTGCTCGGTGCTCTGATTCTGCTGAAGAAAGTGCAATAACTTGTTGTTTCTTACAGGTCCAAGTGAAAGGTCCTAAACCAAGGCTGAAAACATAATCTGCAGTAGACTTCTGATCATCAGGGTCACCGGCCCAATATGAATCAGTGAAACCAACCAATAAAGGAGTCCCCCCTAAACTATAATGTATCCCGAACTGAATTGTACCATGGACATAGAGAAGTATCCTTTTAGCTTCATTCCAATGGCTTTCATGGGGTGTTTTCATATACCAGGAAACAAGACCAGCAACAAAGGAAATATCAAGACGAGTATGAGTCAAGTATAAGAGGATACCAACTAACTAATGGTATAGGGTGGAATCAACTTCAGGAGAAGTATAGGTGGATGTAAGCTTGACTTCGTACTGTAAGGGAGAAGGGGATGGTTTAAAATCATCCATTTGAAAGCAACGAACAAAGTCACAAGCATACTTAGATTAGGAAAGAAAAATTCCTTCATTAGTTTTCAAAACTTGGAGGCCAAGGATATAGTGCAAAAAGCCTAAGTCTGTCATTTCAAATTTCTTCTTAAGGCTGGTTTTCACATGGTTTAAAAGTTTTGTTTCACTACCAGTAAGGATAAGGTCATCAACATAAAGGAGAAGGATTATGATATGGCTTCCTACTTTCTTGGTATAGACATTAGGATCAGAATGGCATCTAGAGAATCTGGTGTCAATAAAAAAGTTGTCCATTTTGGCATACCAAGCTCGAGGAGCTTTCTTAAGACCATAAAGATATTTCTTAAGGAAACAAACATGGCTAGAGTCATTATGGACATAGTCAGGAGGTTCTTCCATGTATATTTCATCTTGCAAATATCCATGCAAGAAGGAATATTTAACATCCATTTGATGTAACTCCCATTTATGTGAGGCAGTAAGGGAAAGAACAAGGCATATGGAATTATTTTTTTCTACAGGGGAAAAGGTTTCATTAAAGTCGATTCCTTCAACTTGGGAAAATACTTTGGCAACTAACCGAGCCTTGTGTCTTTCAAAACTTCCATATTATGCATACTTAGTTCTGTAGACCCATTAACATATGACAAGTTTTCTTCCTTTTGGAAGAGGTACAAGATCCCAAGTATTGTTTTCCATTAAAGAACGATACTCTTCATTCATTGTTGTATCCCAATCTGGATGAATTGAAGTTTCTGCAAATGTCTCTGAAACTTGAGCCAAAAGTGAAGAGGGTCGTTGGAACTGTGAACGTGTTCAACGTTGATCTAAAGGATCACCGACAAGACCACCAGTTGCTTCTCATGTTGAACGGACCCATCTAGAAAGCGGTGGAACTAGTGTTGGTTCAGGTTCAAAGGACTCATC
The DNA here is from genome assembly GCA_009831015.1 of Picea engelmannii. Classification (NCBI taxonomy): domain Eukaryota; kingdom Viridiplantae; phylum Streptophyta; class Pinopsida; order Pinales; family Pinaceae; genus Picea; species Picea engelmannii. The sequence continues at coordinate 21,449 of ML821369.1, forward strand.
TGGAGGAAGGTGAGCAGGCGGAGGTGGATTTCCATCCTCACTCCCATAATTTGAAGAAGAAAACCATAATAGGAATAGAAGAAGGCACAAACGTTGAAGATGGCTTGTAGTCCGAAGAAGGCACAATCTCCGAATTAGGCTCCCAGGACAAGAGATTTTCATCAAATTTAACATCTCTTCTAATAACTATTTCATTACAATGTGGTTGAAGAAGTCTATAACCTTTGACATCTTCAAAATAACCAACAAACATACACTTCTCACTTTTAGGTTGCAATACTTTTATTTTCTCATCAGGAATGTGAGCCCATGCTATACTACCAAATACACAGAAGTGACTTACATCTGGGTTAATTTTATTCCAAGCTTCTTTCGATGTTATATTTTTAAGAGCCTTTGTGGGAGTGCGATTGACTATGTAATTTTCACAGTTGATTTCTTCCAACCAATACTTTAGACTTAATCCCTTTGATTGGATCATACAATTAGCCATTTATTTTAATGTGCGGTTCTTTCTCTTAGAAACATCGTTTTGTTGTGGTCTATATGGAACAATGTGTTTCATTTGGATGCCCTATGTAGTGCAATAACTTGTAAAATTATTGTTCACATATTTGCCTCCATTATCTATTCTTAACTTTTGAATTTGATGTCCATATTTCTTTTCTACAAGGGCCTTGTAGACCAAAAACTTGTCAAAAACTTCACTCTTAAGTTTTAAGAAGTAAACTCAAGTACGTCTTGAAAAATAATAAATGAAAGTTAATAAATACTTTCACGCAGAAAAAGAAGGAGAAGAAAGTGGACCACACAAATCATTGTGAACAAGTTGCAAAGGGTCTGAGGCATGCCAAGAGGCATTTTCTTCAAAAATATCCCGATGATGTTTGTCGAGAACACAACTGGAAAAAACACCATCTCTGCATGAAACAGGAGGAAGACGAGTCACTATCTATTGATTACATAGCTTTTGCAATGAGCGATAGTTTAGATGACCAAACCGCTCATGCAAAATTTGCTCAAGTCATCGCTATGAGCAGCAAAAACTGATGGAAAAGATGATAACCCAAAGTTTTCAAACTTGTACAACCTGGTAATATTATCAGCAATTACAGTTGCAAGAACATGCTTAGGATATTTTAGATCCTTGATTACAACTTGGTGAGGTGAAAACTCTAAGGTTTTACCTTCACCTGAATGAGTGTTTTGATATACTTATAGAAGGTTATAAGAAATACTTGGAACACATAATACATCATTGAAATGACCATTATCTACTTGAATTGTTCCAGATCCTACAACACTAAGAGATCTATCATCACCAACAAATATTTTATTGGTGTTACATTCATTTAGAGAATAAAATATGTATTTATCCTTAGTCATATGATAAGATGCTCCTGAATCAATAAGCCACTCATGAGAAGAAGAAGTAGAAGTTGAATTGAAAGAGAAACCAAAAGTGGAAAGTGCATGTCCATGAGAAGAATAAGAAGAAGTAGAATCAATATTGATGTTGTGCTTCTTCATAGCTGCTTCTAAAGATGCCATCTTCTTGAAACATTTGGACTCATCATGACCATATTTATCACAAAAGTTGCAATGTATGTCAGTGTTCTTATTTTTATATTTTTCTCCATTGTCACCATTAGGAGTTGAAGCTATCTGAGTAGGTTTGGGACCCTTATGGTGCTTGTTGTTGTAGTGAGGATGTTGCTTCTTGGGATACTTGGGTTAATCTTTATGTTGGGAAACTAAGGCTTTGTTGGAGGTACCTGCAGTGTTGATCACTCCAAGTTGTACAAGCTTATCTTTATCTCTAATCAAAGAAGCACAAAAGGACTCAAGACTGGGTTTTTGATAAGCTTTCCCTAGAGCCTCTCTCATGGCATAAAAGGTAAATACGAAGACAAAATATGCACTACCTAGCTTAGAAAGAATAAGATATATGCAACTCTCTTCCTCCATTTCCATCTCACATTCTTCACATAACATTCTGAGTGTTTTAAACGTAGATAGACAGTCTCCAAGGAAAGAAACATCACTTGGACTTAAGGTCAGTACTTGATTTTCTAACTATTGTGATCGAATAATATTGAGTTTAACAAACACAGATTCAATCTTTTCCCAAGCTTCATGGGGGTCATCAATTTCTTTAAGGTGGAACCTTAAATCATGAGAGATGGACATTCTAATTATTCCATGTGCTCTGTCACTCCTGTTATCCCATTTGAAATTATTATCATCATCAGTAGGTGCCTTTTCCTTTCCCAATGTAATCCAGTACAAGCCTTTACTTCTTAATAAATCTTCCATATGAGATTTCCATTGGAAGTAGTTGGTGCTGGTAAGGAAGAAATTACTTGTAGAATCCATATTAAATATGAAGATAATATGGATTTAAAAACTGAAACTAATGATTTGGATGGAAATATCTCGAAAAGTTATGTGGTTTAAAAAAAAAACGACATTGAAAACAGACTTCGGATGTGAGAGTTATGCCCTTTTTAAAAAGGGCATAAACGATAAACAAAGGACCATGTGATAGTGTAAGTTGCTTTATGAAGTGACCCACTTTTATAAAGAGAAGTGGGGATTAATTTTATAATGAAGTTACTTTATAAAAGAAAAGCTTCATGCAAAACAAATAACTCTAAAATAAAATATTAAAGCTACTTATAGTGATTCACTTTTATACTTGAAGTGAAATACACTTTACAATTTCAGCATGAACTTTTTCAAAAAAAGTAACAAAAGATAGACTTGAACTCAATACCTCTTACTTAATAAGAAAACTTTTAACCAAATGGTCTAATGAAACATATTGTATTTTTTAGGAAGAGGATTAGGGGTGTTTTTCTTCTTGATGACAACAAGGGTTAGATCTCGGTTAGCTTACCCGGAAGATGCACCTTTTCCTATATGTTTATGATTTGTCGAGATTGCACAGGGCGTAGGGAAAAGAGAATACGTAGATCTAAAAAAGTAGCAACCCGGAAATAAATAATACAAAACTGAAATAAAGCCAAAATAATACTCTACAAAAATTTAAAAAATTCGTATGCAGGCTTTATACCTCCAGATTTGACCGAAATGGTTGTATCTTGGGCAAACAAAAACCTTTTCGAGTGAAATGAAAAGTGTTGCTAAATGAAAAAAGTTCTTTGGATGCAATGGAACATTCCTATAATCCCATAAATGTATGAAAATGATAGAAAATGTAGATGAGACAACTCGGCTTCATGATCTTGATCTACAACATGAGTAGGTCTTCAAACATGCTAGATACCATGTTCGACAAAATAGGTATTCCAATAGAGGAAGAACACCTTCAGTAACCACTCACATAACCGTATCAAATATCAACACATCAATGTTTTCACGTGTTAAAACCCCTACAGGGAAACATCCACAGCCCTAGTCAACGGGGCCACTAGGAACAGTGTATTAATGTAAAAGAAAAATATTACAGAGAGATTTTACGAGAGATTTTCTCACAATTGATCATCGAAAAATGACCCTCCGTGCTATTTAAATAGAGATCATGGACCAATAGGGTGTTAATCCACAGATCAATGGCCATTAAGATCGAGGAGAGTATGAACCGTCAGATCTCTCTATGTCAGGAACATATCGTGACCGTCAGATTTCCTAACAACAAATTCATACTAATGCATACTAAAGAAACACACTTTTACCTAACGACACATTAGACCAAGTAGATCTTAACTAACTCCTAAGTGTCTAAATATCCTAACATAATGTTCCACTACAAGCTATTTTTGTTGTAGAATGATTCGAGCAGTGGGGGATAGATATAATCGGTGTGATCAAGCCTCATTAATATAGAAAACACAAATATATTCTCACCGCCACTGATTATTTTACACATTGGATGAAATTTGTTCCCTTAATTAAGGTAAACTAAGAAGTGGTGATTATTGTTTTTGGAAAAACACATTATTACCAGGTTTGGAGTACCTACTACCCTTGTGTTTGACAATTCTATTTATTTCTCATCATTGAGATAAAATGAATTTTCTTTAGAAAAGGGAATCATTTTGAATTATCTAGCTAAATATTACCCTCAAGGAAATGGCCTAACTGAGTCTACTAATAAAAACTTGATTTGTATCGTAAACTGAGTTGTAGTTGATCAACAAAGAAATTGACACAATGCTCTATCTAACACTCTATAACCATATTGGTCCACTCAAAAATAATATATAGGGACCTCCCCATACTTTTTGTTTATGATAAGAAACATATTCTCCACCTGAACATCTATCTCCCTTCGCTTTATCTCACTCAATAGTCACATGGGAGGGAATTGGCCGCCATCCAAAAATGCATAAACACCTTCGTAAAAATAGAAAACAATCGAGCCAAAGCCAAAACAAAATCTTAGGCTCACCAGAAAACAATAAAATGATGGCTTTATAAGAAAATTTCTAGTGAAAAGGACTTTCAGGTTGGTGAGGTAGTTCTCAAATGGGACAAAACACATGAGGACAAAGGGAAACACTCTAAGTTTCAACAATATGGCTATGTCCTTTAACCTTTAAGGAATATATTAGCTTAGGAACTTATAGACTGAAAAACCTTGAAGGGGATGTGGAACTCCTCATCCTTAATAGACATATTCTCAAGCACTACAACAACTTTCCTTTTAAGGAAACTCTCTTGTACATAAATAAAAGATTCAGTTCTACCATATTTTTTATTTTTTAGTTTCTTTGTTTTCTGGTTTTTTCATGTTTAATTCCCTTTTTGGATTTTTGTTTTAATTTTCTTTTGTTCTAGGTAGATTTCCCTTTTTTTCTCTCTCTCTCATTTTTTTTCCTAATATATCCCAGAAAAATTGGTGTCATGAGTGTCATTTTCTGGCACATTGGTACGAGAAGCCTACAAATATGCACTTTGCTTCTAGACACAACTTTATCTGTTCTCCAAATTATTACTATGCTTGAACCCATGTCAGATTCAAAAGATAAACAAGTTTCAGTAACATATGCATCTTACATTCTTAAATTATTGCAGGAGTGAGATAGTGGTCATACCCAAAAGAAAGTTCTATGCTTGTTTGAAATTAACACAGTAAGACTAATTTTGGAGAGGCACTTGTAGTACTCAAGGCATGATGATTAGAGAGATAGCTCATCTACAATCAAGTTGGTATATCTCACTTTCACAAGCGTCATCTCGCATGACTTTAAAGAAAATATGGATCCCCCCCATCCACCACTCTCTAGAAATCAAAGGAAAATCATTTCATCAGGTAAAGGCTTGGGGAAAGGCATTCTATCTCATGTGGGACATGAAATTAATTCCTTCTAGGCTACGGACACTCATTGGTAGTGGAGAAAGGCTTGTGACATTAGGGTAACTTCATTGAGGCTATGGACACTTGTTGGAAGCTAAGAAACACCAGATAAATGTGTAATCAACTTGCATTCTCAGCATTCCTGATGCATCATTACCTTGCAACACCTCACCTACCCCCCACAAGATGGTATAGTTTCAAAAGGATATTTTGTGATCAACCAGCTCTGGGCATGGCCATAATATCTCTCTTTCCTTATTCAATTTTGTGTTATCACATTATATACTTTGAAATTTGTGGGACCTACTCACTCTCCCTCTCGGTTATGAACAATAAGTGTTTTGTCCTTCAAGTCTTGATGGTTAGATAAGTATTGTAGAAATTCATGGATTCACCTAGTGTGTCTCAAATTATTCTACGAGCACCGACAACTTCCCTTTTTCTCTTTTCATTGCTTGAAGAGTCAATTTCCCCCCAAACAATAGGACCCTCATTTTGAGTCTCACAAACCCCTTTCTCTTTTTACCCAAGTTAAGTTGTCCTTATGATGCATAATTCAAGTCCTTCCATTTTCTACTTAGATTATTTTATCCTTCTTGGCTCATTGATTTTGGATATATAAACAATTTAATATTTTCCTCGTCGATACAACCAATATTGATGGGTTAGCAGTTTCTTCCCCGACACTAAAAAGTGCGCAAAACTTAGAATTTTTCAATTTATATTTTTTTGTATCAGCACCAATGAGGCTTTTATCACTGAAAAACTAACGTTAATCACACCATTTCCTTCGATACAAGTCATTTTGATGGATCCTTCTTGTGTATCAATGTTAATAATATAATCTTCGTTGACATGCCAACACTCATCCAATCACCACCATAGATACGTTGAAGTGACAATGCTTCAAATCTCTCAAAAAAAATGTTCCTTCATGTATCGATGATGTTAACACTTTCAACATCGATACATGACAGAGACAACCATTAACAATTGTCTTATCATTTATGTCAACATCATTTACCCAAGTCTTTTCGACACATTGGAGGCCACCAACTCTTCCATGCCGAAACATAAATCCTTCCACTGATAGCGATTGTACTCCTCTCACCGATGCATTAGGATTCCCACTCCTATTCTAGCATTTGGCCTAGCACCAAAACTCATCAACATTATAAAATCCCACCGAGGATTTACATTTCTCCATTATTATATGAGCGCACTCAAATCCCATAAATCAAGTTCCCTTAAGGTTTGCAAAACCAACCTTAAATGTTCTTATTTCTCTTCTCTAGTCTTTGAGTAGATCAAAATATCATCTATGAACATAATCACAAACTTATCCAAATATTTCATTAACATAGTGTTCATTAGACACATAAATGTTGTAGGTGCATTGGTTAGACCAAAGGGTACCACTACAAACTCATTTAGTGTGTACCTGGTACTAAAAGAAGTCTTATAAATGTCTTCATCCTTAATCCTAACTTGATGTTATCCTGACCTTAGATCTATTTTTAAAAATATATTAGCCTCTCCAACTTGGTCAAACAGATCATCAATATTGGGTAAAGGATACTTATTCTTGATTGTCATTTTGTTTAGTTTTCGATAGTCAATACACAACCTAAAATTTCCATCTTTTTTTTTAACAAACAAGACCAGTGCTCCCAATGGAGACACACTTGGTCTAATGCATTGTTTATCCAACATCTCTTGAAGTTGCATATTTAGTTCAATTAACTCAGGAACACTCATTATGTAGGGTGATTTAGTCACCACTACTGATGTGGGTACTAGATCTATGGTAAAATCTATGTCCCTTATAAGAGGTAGTCCTAGAATTTCTTCCAGAAATGCATCTTTAAATTCGCACAATATAGAATCGCCAGTCAACAGATTATCAACCATTTTATCTTGATTTTCATTTATATGCACAACATAAATTTCACAACCTTTTCTTACATTTCTTTTCAACTTTAAAGAAAAGATTTACCTTACTGACACATCATGACGTATTCCCTTAACGATTTTACTTTGTCCAAGTTCATCTAAACTGTCAAAAGTTTTATTTCGACAGTTGATAATAGTTGTTGTTATAACAAGATTTTCCCCAGCATTGTTATCTTGCACAGAGGGCCTTTTTCCATTTCCCTATGCAGACTTATCATCCCTTCTTGATGAATTCAGAGCCAAAAATACACATTTTTTCACATATACATTCCCTATCTGCTATACAACATGCATATACGTAGGATACTCCACTACAACGCACATACATCGGGATTTGTGCCAGAAAATACAAAGTGAAGTTGGGTTTCCATGTCATGACAGGAGATCTCTGATCCTTGGCCTTCCATATATTGGAAACATTCTGACTCGGCCCTTCAGTTTCATTTTGAAGGCTATAAGTGCACAATTCTGAGCTATGGAAAAGAGGAAAAAGAATTCAACTTTGAGAGAAAATTTCCTCTGGAGAAATTACTTCATATTTACTTTGCATTCCTTTGTCCCTCAAGTCTGAACAGAGTGTTCAGCGCCTAAGCTATTTCCCTATTACTGAGAGAACTTGATTGTCTCTCTCCTTTGAGATTTCCTTTGGTGGAGGATTGAAGTGGTGGAGCCCCAGTTGGAAGGAAATTGGTTCCTTGGTTTCAAACCGTGCCGACACAGAAGTTTGTAATGTTGTCACTTATGTTGATCAATTATTAATAGAAATACTCCTTTCCCATCCTATTTGGTATCATGCAAATATATGATTATTATCCATGGGCATGTTTGTAATGTTTATTAATGGATTATGTTATCTAATGTGCTAACCCCTTTATACTATAACCATGTACTTTCTATTCTTATTTGTTAAGAACTTATTGCAGGTATAAAGCTTTGGGTCGAAGTGCCCATTGGTGGAAAATCATTGAACATTGGATTGAGGTAGGCCTCTTTCTTTTCTTTCACATTAATTTATATAGAATACAATGGAATTGAGTTGGTTTATGTAGTTATACCTGTCTTTTGTGGTTTACCCTTGGCCATAGAGAGTTTTTCCCTCGTAACAGAAATGGAGACTCCACTGGGGAGAGATCTTCCTTCTAAGGGTTGAAATATTTTCTCTTCTTGCATTGCTCTTTTTCCTTTGTGTTTCTTGTCGTATAACTGCTTGACATATTTTGTTCACTCTGAGTTTGAGACTTCATCCTATTTTTCCCTTTCATGGCCTTGTTTTAAAGCCTGTATACTCCTTTTTCTTTGATAGTCGTGTTACCTTTCTGCAAGATGTGTATATATGCATTATTCTCCTGAACAGTCACGTATACCACTTTCCCTTTCTTGTTTGCTTGGCTTAGTGACTGATGGGTGGGATTTGATGCTTGTTGAGACTTCTTAGGTCTCTATTGTGCCTGTTGAGCTTCTCTGGGTTGACAGGAAACCTGTTTGGAGTTGAATTTTTGGGCGTAGTCTTTCTCTTTGTTTTTCATTTTTTGGTTTTTCCTTGAACCCTGGGCTATTTGCTTCACTGCTTGGTATTCTGCTTGAGTTATTTTGTTTATACATAGTAGAATTTTTATAACAAGTTGTTTTTCATTCCATGCATTTTTTCTTTAGTATATTGAAAATAAAAAAAATATGCATTTTGCATTGGTTAGCATTTTTGTCTTTGAACCTTTATCATTAGCTTAGTACATTTAGCGAAAGATTGCATTTTACTTCTGAATTGCAGAGTTGAAATTGAAAATTGCACTATTTTTATTAGCATATCATTCATTGAAAAGTTAAAGATAGACTTTGCATTATATTCATATTTATCTTCTTGCAGATTCATAACATCACGAGTTACACTTCCATACCCTTTTGAGTAATCACGGCCAACAAAATTTACGCTTTAAACTAAAATTGATTAGTCACGATTTTATTTTTAGGGTGCACAAACTAGTCTAGGATTTAGTGCCTTGGAATAGGATTTTGTGAGTAAACTTCTCTGAGGCAATTAAATCAACATATCTGTCTGAGATAGAGAGTTGAGAATTCCATTGTATAATTGGTAAGATCAGAAGGCTTCGCTCACACCAGAGTTAATCACGAGGTCACACAAAGTTGGTTGAAGGGATAACCCCTGGATACTCACCTAGCATCAGAGATATTTCTGTGGATTTATTCATATTTGGGATATTTCTAGTACCCATACCTCTGTGAGAGGCGATTCTTTCAAGGTTTCGAGATTTTCTACCCTACCCATATGGTGATCCGGACTTACGACTGCTCCCCTGTGCATCAGTTATACATTGGTTTATTAGTTTATTGACTTAGGTATCTCATAGGTTACTTGCATGGGTTATTCTACTTCTACCCTGGGTCAGATAAGGATCGGACAACACATAGCCTTTATGGAGGATTACCTCTTTGGGGGGATCTGACTGACTGGTTGTTAAGCCCACGAGGTCCCCTATAACTGATTATGTTACCTCCAAACTTTAGCGAGGAGTCTCAGGTCCCTCTTGGATGAGACATACCTTCTTGAGCGAGGGAGGACACTTAGCCACTTTAGCCCGCTTGCATGCATATTGGTCGTTGGGCTTTTTGGTATAATCTTTGACTACTAGTTGGCCTTAGGATATATTTTTATTTTGTTGAGTCATAAGTCATCGTGGAGTTGGACCAGATTCTCCACCGGTCCCTTCAGTTGCTACAATTACCACCGGATTTTGGGTTCTTGCCTTCTAAAAGGCATAGAGTTTGTAAAAGTGGTACACACACATCCACCTTTCAGACTTGTGGTTCCACAAGGATGAGTACTGAGTCTCATCTTCAGAACACTGGGATTTCTTCGACTCCCATACCCACTATAGTTAATGGCACCCCTTCGACTCCTGTAGACGCTATGGTTGCAGTGTCGGAGGCTTATACCAGTAGTATGGCTCGGCCTATAGTTAATGCTTCATCTCTTGCCTCGAACCCTTTTGGGGGTTTCAGTCACTCGTCGGTTTATAATGTTCAGTCCATCCCTATGTCTTTGAGTCCATTTTGTTATGGTATGCCTAACTTCACTTCACATTTTCCGACTATCATCCCAAATACTGGCCCTAACGCTAGCCTTCGACTTGGGGGAACTACACCTCCTTACACTCCTTTTCTGTTTGGTGGTTCTCATATCCCCCAAATGAATCCTAATTTAGGAAGTGTCCTTTTTATTAACCCCAGGTCTAATCCTTCTACGACTGGGTGGAACAACTCAGCTGGCAGACAAGTTCCACCTTATATCCTTACCTCTTTGGTGATGATTCTGACCAATACTTTTGGCATGACGACTCCACTCTATCTTATAGGTTCCCACTTGGAGGAGATCAGTATTACACTTTAGGAAACCCCCAACCTGGATATAATTCGGTTGGGGGAAATTTTCACAACCCCCATCCTAGATTTAATCCAACCAGGGGAAATTTTCATAATCCTTATCAGAACATTCCTGTTGGAATGATGCCCAACCCATCGTATACAAATCAACCTGGAGGAGGGACTTATAATTCCAGACAGGATTTTGGTTCTTACCAGAATACTGGATGGAATGCAGTTCCCAACACACAATCTGTCGCGGGAGGGTGGGGCCAGATGTCGTAACCCCACCTCCCCTTTCTAGCCACGCTAATTCTACCAGACTTGTTTAAGTTAATGAAAAACCCAGTGAGTTATGATCCCACATGGCCCCCTGTCCCTACCAAACTTTCATCATACATTCCAAAGTTTGAAGGTAAGAATGGAGAGGAACCTGGTGATCACGTCACTACTTTTCACCTTTGGTGCTCATTGAATTCTCTGAACCATGATTATATTAGATTATGATTGTTTCAATGCACTCTCATTGGATTTGTGTCACAATGGTATATTGAGCTACCTAAGGGGACATATGGGTCATTCCATCAGTTGGTGCTATCCTTTCTCAACCACCTTCAATTTCCCATCTGTTATGATGTTGGCCTCGAACTTTTGTCGACTCTACGCTAGGACACCACCACTCACATCTCGGACCATATCTAGGACTGGCGTAGACGAAGACGGTTGATTAAGACTCCTATACCCCCAGCCTTTCTCCTAGAATGGTTCCTAAATTATTTTCATGCTCCCATATTGAAGGACGTTGCTACTTCTGAGCTATTCAATGAGGAAGAAGCTAATCTAAGATCCCAACAACTAGATTTGATATACGCTCGATCTGGGATGTTATACAACCTTCTTCCAGATGCACCACAGCCAAATCATGATCCTAGACAGAATATCGGACCTCATGTTGATGGAATTGTAGGGTATGCCAATGTAAAGTCCACAGAGCTGACAACGAAGTCTATTGGAGGACCAACTTCATCTACATCCTCCAAATCCACCCAATCGACGAATTTACATTCCATGCAATCGTCGAAGAACCCAAATGGTGACCAGCAACCAGATGGGAATAAAAGGAAGGGTCGAAACAATCGTAAGGGTGGAAATAATAACAACAAACCCAATGACAAGGATAATAATGGGAAGCAGAATGATAATGTTGGAGAGGGAAAGAAAGAGAAACGTAAGGTGAAGTTTCCTTTTAAACTTTGTACCGATGATCACCTTACACATTTATGCCCCAAAATCACAGAGGCTTCAAGGATTTTAAATCTACTTCCCTTTGTGCTGACGAATCCATTCCCTCACAACCAACACTTAGCCTCGAGCTCTTTGAACACTGGAAATGCACCCGGTGGAAGTCAAAATCGATCGTCGCAAGATGGCAACTGATTTGGTATCAATATGGTTGACGCAAAAATAGATATAGCCACCCGCTCTTGAGATTATATCTCTTCAAAATCTAGTACCAATCTAGAATCTCCTCCTCCCCCTCCGGAGATGAAATTACAGATTGAGAAACTAGAGCCACCGCCTCATATTCTGAAAAGAGTACTTAAGCGCTCTACCCACAACCCTAATGCTAGGGACGCCCATAACTACTCTATTGTTGAGAATCTGGGGAAAACCCCTTGTGCGATGTTAGATTTGGAGGCACTCCAGATGTGTCCATCACAAAGGAATGCCTTACTCTCTGCCTTAGGAGCTCTAGAACCTAGTGGCTCGAAATTTATCAAGTTCGACGTCACGAATGTGAAGCCTCGTTTACCCTACCATGTGGCTTTCCAAATCCACGTGTATTATTCCAAGTATATGATCAAACGAGCAATCATTGATGAAGGTGCTTCCACCTATGTGATGTCCCTGGTATATTGGAAATCTCTCAGTTCTCCAACCCTTTCTAATTCATAGAACACGTTGACTTCATTTGACGATCATTCCTTCGGCCCTGACGGTATTCTCCCTGCCTTTCCAGTCCAGTTAGGTGCGAAGATGGTAGAGGTCGAGATAGAGGTAGTTGATGAACCTCTCGATTATAACCTGTTACTAGGTTGCAATTGGACCTATGCTATGGTTGATGTCGTATCATCTGTCTTCCGTACACATTATTTTCCTCATCAAGGGGAGATCGTGACTATCGACCAATTATCCTTTGCGTACTCTAGTCCTAACGCATCTATTGGACCGTTGATCCCTATGATTGACAATTCTCAGCCAACAACTGAGAATATCGGTGTCATAATGTAATATTCCCTCATGGGTACCTTCGACTTCTCGGCACCGATTCACCATGTTTACGCCATATCTAGTAGGCCTGCTTTAGCAAGGAGGTCCATTCGTTTCCGCACTTCCTATCTTAGTGATCCATGGACCCTACCTTCTCTGAATTCGTCAAGTGAAGGTCAATTTCATGCTGGCATGGCTATGCCACTATCGGCAGTGGAGATTGCGTATCAAGATGTTCTTGACTCTTCCGCCGATCCCGATCCTATTACCTCGCAGATGGACAAGGAGGATCCTGTTCTTAGGCCTGTATGGTCCACCTCATTATCTTGTTCATAAGATTTCTTAGATGGGACTTTTTCCTCAAATGAAGCCATCCTTGAAGCCATGAATGGTTCCAAGAGACCTTGGGATGATATGCATCATAGATCTTGTTTTCTCCCAAGTATTGAAAGAATCGAGCAAGATGACTTGCAGTCTACCTTGAGTGAGATAGTCGGTCACGCTGTAGTTCCACTTGATACGCACGACATTTACACCAAAGGAAATATGGCTAGTATTTCTCCTACTGTCTCGATCGATATCTCTTGTACCCCTAGCAAGATTGAGAATGTAAATATAGGTGTGGATTGTTTGCCAGAATAAATTTTGATCTACACCGAACTCTTCAAAAATTTTTGAGATGTATTCTCTTGGTCATATGAAGAGATGCTAGGGATCGACCCTCGTATTATCGAACATGAGATTAGAAGTTACTCAGACACTAAACCTATTTGACAACGTCTTAGAGCTGTAAATATCAGGAAGGCCCATGTTATTAAGGCAGAGGTGGAGAAGCTACTTAACATTGGCTTCATCTACCCAGTTCGCTTGACTGAATGGGTATCCAACACCATTCCTGTGAATAAAAAGCAAGGAACCATTTGTGTGTGTATGGAATTTCACGACCTGCACAAGGCTTGCCCTAAATATAACTTCCCCATGCCTTTCATTGATTAGATTCTCGATGAGTGTGCGAGAAGCAAGATATTTTATTTTATGGACGGATTTTCAGGCTATAACCAAATCCATATCAAACCTGAGGACCAACACAAGATGAAATTTATATGTCCTTGGGGTACTTTTGCATACCGGAAAAAGCCTTTCAGCCTTAAAAACTTCGAAGCAACCTTCCAACATGCCATGAATTTCTCTTTTCGTGATCTCAAGAACATAGTCGAAGCCTACCTTGATGATCTTGCTGCTCACTCTCACAAGAGAGTGGATCATGTTATACACCTTCGACTAGTTTTTGAAATATTTCGTTACTATAGAATCCGGTTAAACCCTCATAAATGAATCTTTTGCATTAAGTCTGGCCATCTCTTAGGATTTTTAGTTTCTGAGACCGAGATCATGGTATATCCTCTTAAGTTTGAGGCAATACTTCAGTTTCCTCTCCCGTGCACGATTAGAGAACTTCAAGGTTTACAGGGGAAAGATAACTTTCTACATCGGTTCACAGTGAATTACGCCAATATTACTAAGGGTTTCATGCACCTCTTGAAGAAGGACACACCTTTTATCTAGGATGAGCGAGCCTAGGAGTCTTTCGACACTTTGAAGAAAGCCTTGGTATCGACCCCTCTGTTGAAATCCCCTGATTATAGTAGAGATTACTTGTTGTATATTGTCGCTTCTGCAGAGATGATTGGTATGGTTCTATTTCAGGAGGATGATGAGCTCCATGAGCACATCATCCACTCTCTTATTCGAAATCTAGTTGGTCCTCAGCTTAATTACTCTCACGTTGAAAAGATAGCTTTGTCTGTCGTTCACGCAGTCCAACGTTTACATCACTATATATTTATTTGCAAGACTACAATGGTTTTTGATGTCAATCCATTCCAATACGTCCTTACCAGGCGTATCATAGGGGGGAAATATAATAAATGGATTGTCATCTTACAAGAGTTCGATCTTGACTTTGCTTCGGCCAAGTCCAAGAAATCGCTAGTTTTTGCAGAGTTAATATCCAATTTTCCACGATTAGACGAGGACTTTATCCATGTTGATTCATTTGCAGACAAACACATTTTCCTTGTCTCATCATCCGAACCTTGGTATGGAGACATTGTTTTATATCTTCAAACCTTGAAGTTCGCTCAACATATCTCGTGAGATGATCGACGACATGTTAGATACCAAGCCAAAAAGTTTATCATCGTAGGTGACACTTTGTATCACCGAGGAGTATATAATATCTTGCGTTGTTTCTTAACTCACGAGGAAGTTGAGTCATTCCTAAACGATTGCCACAAAGGGGCCTGTGGTGGTCACCTATCCGGGCTTGCGACAACCCAAAAAATCCTACGAGCCAGTTATTTCTGGCCTACTATCTTTAAAGACTATATCGAAGCGGTTAAGAAGTGTCACCCCTACCAGGTTTTCATTCAAAAAATTCTCTCACATCGAGCCCCTCTTCACCCAGTCATTACCATCGGTCCCTTCACCAAGTGGGGGGTAGATTTCGTCGATTGCAACCCAACTTCGACTGGGGGGCATCAACACATTATCATGGCCATTGAATACTTTACTAAGTGGGTCGAGGACATGCCTACCATAAAATTTGATGGGAAGACAAAAACCTTCTTCATGTTCAACCAAATTATTGCCTGGTTCGATATCCCAAGTGAGATTGTCACTAATCATGGCAGTCACTTTCAAACTGAAATGATTGTAGAACTAGAATATAAGCTGGGGTTTAGACATGGTCATTCATCCCCTTATTACCCCCAGGAAAATGGGCAAGTAGAGGCCGCAAACAAGTCTCTCAAGACCATTTTGCAAAAAAATATCAGTCGGAGTAATTCCAATCGACACATCACGCTATATCCCGCACTTTGGGCATACCAAACCTTGGTTAAGACTGCCACCGGGTTTTCCCTTTTTCAGTTAGTGCACAGTGTGGAGTCAATCCTTCATGTTGAATGTGAAATCCCTTATCTCAATTTGGTAGTCGAGCTCCTACCTGACACTTCAGACTTAGAGCGATGCCTTGTGCACCTAGAGAGTCTTGACAAGCAGCATTGAGACACCTTTACCACTATCAAGGAAAACAAGAAATGTGTCAAGGTTCAATATGAAAAATATATATGTCCCTGGTTGTATGTTGAGGATGACTTGGTCCTCTTGTATGACCAAGCCAAATAACCACTAGGGGCAGGAAAATTTAAACCCATGTGGCACGGTCCTTACATTGTGCGACGTGTTCTAAAAGAAGGATCCTACGAGTTAAAATATTATCAAGGGAATAAATTGGTCGAGCCTAGAAATGGGCTCTACTTGAAAAGGTACTACGCTTGAGCCCTAGGCTTAGAAGGAACTCTTTGTATACTAATGTAAATTTAGTGTATATACGTCTCTTTCTCCCTTTTTCCTCTGTCTTTAGCTTGCTTATCGTGTTTTCCCTTTGTTGGTAGATGTCAACGGAGTCTTCGGTCTACCTAGGATTCACATATGGAGCCAGTCATCATACAAGGAACTTAGGTTCCGCCGCTTGGGTGGTTTACTCACCCGATAATATGCTAGTGTCTTCAGGTGGCGTATGCCTAGGGCTATCCACGAATAATGTGGCCGAATATAACATCTTCATAGAAATTTTGTGCGATGTTAGCTCACATCGTATTCTCTCTTTAGAAGTTCGCCTGGATTCCCAGTTAGTAGTATTTCAGTTGAACGGTCGTTACCATGTGCGTGATCATACTTTACTCCGTCGATTCCTACAAGTACGTATTTTAGAACGACAATTTGATTTTATTACATATTATCACATTCCTAGGAATTCTAATCATGTATCTGATGACTATGCTAATTACGTTTTAGATTGGCATTTGTCACATTAATAAAGAAAATAAAACCATTAAATCAATGTACACATTGTAAGATATAAGTAAAGTCGAAGATCCCTTTTTATATATTTCAAAATATGGTGTTTATATTACAAAATTAGGGCTAAAACCCTCAATACACATATACATCTGGTATACATATCCCACGAAATCTACGCCTGTGGTGTCGTATGTGTGTCATGGTAGAAAACCACGGTGTTTGCAAGACACCGGAAGAGTTGGACCCATGCTCTAGGTACACCAACCACCTGTTGTTGCATGGCTTCAGGTAGATCCTCTACATGAACCATAGGAATCCTCTGTTCAAACGAGACAGGTTTCCCTACATGTTTTGTAGGACTCTCTCTACTTCTCCTCCCTCTGCCTCATCTCCCCGGTTCCTCCATCTATGTC
>ML821369.1:39811-60161 GCA_009831015.1 Picea engelmannii
GAAAATCCTAATTTACACCCTCAAAACTAAAAAATGGAAACCTAATTCAAAAATTTAATCCACTAAATTTGAAGAGAATGAGATGAAGAGTTACCTAATCTAGATGGTTCGTGTTTTCATTGTTTGATGATCCTGCAATCATTGTTTGAATCTTGGAGGTATTTTGGTCCAAATTGCACTATTTGGGTAAAAATCAAAATGATACAGTAATTTTTTATTTTATTACTATTTATAAGATATTTTTACCGACTTTATATAGTTTCATGTTATTTTTTAACCTAATGGACTAATTCAAAATTGGTTTTGATCTGGTTTGTTGTAGTTTTGACTCAGTTTTCTTGCAGATTTCAACGTCATGATTGGTCGTTTGTCACCTCGGGCAGTTATTTTCATAACCTAGCATATAGGATAGGTATCCACTCCATCATGCATTTTTCCATTATCCTTCAACTACAACTTTTTACGCCTTGGGAACGAACCCATTTTTTGTGACACAGAACCTCTTGTCTACTATAAATAGTGCCGCTAATAAATGGTAGAGACCGACCAAACATGGGCACCCTAGTTAGATCCTCTTTGTCATTTGGTGCCCATGCCAAGTTTTTCCTTAGGACCGAGATTCCATTATAATTCAATACATGAACTTATGATGAGCCTCATTTCTCATCCATGCACATGCGGCCTTATTCCCTGCGGACTCCCAAAAATGAGTCTTAGTTAAGTTCTTTTCCGACTTGTCTAAAAACCAAAAATATTGTCGAGTGATTTGTCCCTTTCACACTCACTAAACTAGATTTGAAAGGTCACGAGTCTTAGTTAAGCTCTTTTTCGACTAGTTATCAAAAATAGAAAATATTGCCAAGTGAACTTGTTTTTTTCACACTCGTAGATTAGATTTGAAAAGACGTCTATTTGGCACAAGTTTACCCCTTTTTCACACAAAGTAGACTACAAGACATAAAAAAGGATATTTTTTGGTGTTAAGTTGTGACTACATCTCATGCCCTCGCTTGCAGTATTGAGCCTCTTGTTGGTTCTTGCTTTGTGTTATAAACCATTCCCTAAGCCTTTTTGCCTCCTCAACCAAGAAGAGCCTTGTTTATATCCTTCGCAATTTGACACCCTATACCCTAGTGGAAACATCACCCTGAGTTTCCATCTACGACATGCATTTCCTTGCATTAAGCATAGGTATGTTCCACTACTGGAACTAGTTTTTCTTACTTGCGACACTCATTTCCTCTTCTGTATCATAGCATTCATTTGTTATGAAAAAACAAAAAAATATGGGCTGGAAGGGAGTACTATATTATAATTGGCAGCAATCGTGTCACCTTTGAATAGAGCACAAAATTATTGAGTCCTTGTGTCATCATAATTTTGTGTTTAGCATGGCCTTAGGAAGTTGATCTCGTTATAGAGTTTTCTCTACTGATTGGTTACTCTTCCAGTCCCTATGGAGAACATTATTGATGCCTCCTGCATCTAATAGTCACATCATTGAGTCTATGCTGTCAGAGTCTACCATATGTCTCATGCTCTTGTTCAAAGGAAGTCTATCAACCTGTGTCGGCCACTCCTCAGAAATCTTGACTTTGCATGTTGGCCATACCTTCAGTTTGTCTCAGAATGACATGATACTATGGTCTTATCATGCACCTTGGTCCTACTTGCATCATTGATAGGTCACCTTGAACCCAACAATCGACATTGCATCATTGGTCACTGACTGGGTGGTTTCCCTTGTGTTCGATGGCAAGACATTTATTCACACTTTGGGATTTGTGCAGTGTCTTGGATTCCATTAGCCTTATTGGTGGTTTCCTCGCCTTTGTCAGTAGTTTTCATCATTGGCTGCTACTCAGAGGGTATTTTTTGTATAACACTTGCATTTGCTACACGTGAAATATGCACAGGGTTGTTGGTTCGTGAACATGTTCTTCTTCCGATATCCACCAAATAATGAATATCCTGCTTTGTTCCTCGTACTGACTGATGAGAGATTCCTTAATGCTCTCCTTTCAGTGGGTCTCTTTCCATCAACTTCGGCTCATTTATTCTGGATATGGGACCTAGAGTTTTATGAGTACCTTGAGGCTTACAGTCATTATTGGTAGGCTCTCTCTCCATTGACAGATGAGATTACATCAATGTCTCTTGATCAATGGATTTCTCAAGTGTTCGACACCAACTCCTTTACTCACACTTGTAGGAATGTACTCGGGGCCTTGATACCTACTTTCATTATTGGTAGGTTGTCTTGCGTTTCTTAACGGTATACCTCAATGTCTGGTAATCAAACAATGTCTCATCATGTTCAACCTCAACTCCTTTATTCACATGATGTAGACTTGCACCCTTGGCGGATAGTGTAGAAGACTTGAAGACATCAACACGTGGCCACAACTTTCCTGAGTTGTTTCTTCCCTTTCATTGGACCAACACCTATTCGAATTCAATGATCATGGGAGATCATATTGTACTCCATGGCATACAAATATCTTCAGATTGATTTTGAGACTGGTTTCACTAGGCCTTGTTTGTAACTATCACATCTTTTGGCATATCACTGCATTTGTATTTGCCTATTCATGGCCACAGACACTTGGTTGGTATATTTTCCACATGGATCTTCATTGTATTCTTGGCAGCCATGTATGCAATGTCAATACATAATGTAATGAGCAATCGAGTTCATCCATATGGTTATCTACCACTCCACTCTTGGGTTATTTATAATGTATTTCGACCATCGCAGATACTCCTTTGATCTCACACATTAGGGGGAATCTGTTATAGCAAGATTTTCCCCACCATTTCTATCTTGCATAGAGGGCCTTTTTCCATTTCCCTATGCAGACTTATCATCCCTTCTTGATGAATCTAGAGAAAAAAATACACATTTTTTCACATATGTGCACCATATCTACTATACAACATGTGTATACGTAGGCTGCTCCACTACAGCCTGCATACATAATAATTTGTGCCATAAAATAAAAAATGAAGTCAGGTTTCCATGTCACGATAGGAGATCTCTGATCCTTGGCCTTCCATATACTGGAAACATTCTGACTCAGCCCTTTAGATTCATTTTGAAGGCTATAAGTGCACAATTCCGAGCTATGGAAAAGAGGAGAAAGCATTCAACTTTGAGAGCAAAGTTACTCTAGAGAAATTACTTCATATTGAGTCTGCATCCCTTTGTCCCTCAAGTATGAACACAGTGTTCACCCCCCAAGATATCTCCCTATTGTTGAGAGAACCTCACTGTATCTCTCCTTTGAGCTTGCCTTTGGTGGAGGATTGAAGTGGTGGAGGCCCAGTTGGAAGGAACTTTCTTCCTTGGTCTCGAACTATGCCGACAAAGAAGTCTGTAATGTTGTCACTTCTGCTGATCAATTATTAATAGAAATACTCCTTTACTATCCTATTGGTATCATGCAAATATATGATTATCATCCATGGGCATGTTTGTAATGTTTATTAATGGATTATGTTATCTAATGTGCTAACCCCTTTATACTATCACCATGTACTTGATATGCTTGTTTGTTAAGAACTTATTATAGATATAAAGATTTGGGTTGAAGTTCCCAAGGATGGAACATCATCGAACGTTGGATCGAGGTAGGCCTCTTTCTTATCTTGCACATTAGTTTATATAGCATACAATGGAATTGAGTTGTTTTCTGCAGTCATACCTGTCTTTTGTGGTTTACCCTTGGCCATAAAGAGTTTTTCCCTTATAACAGTTGTATATTTTTCAATCCAATCCATGCCTATGAGTAAATCATAGGATCCCAAAGGTAATACATCTAAGTCTACTTTAGTTTTCATGTCGTCCATAGTTACTATACATTCCTTGACTAGTTCTACAACCTTGTGTTTTGTACTAGTAGCTAAATGTACTAACCAAGGTTTATTATGCTTAACTTTATATAGTTTACAATATTATACTATAGTAGGGGAAACATAACTTAAACTTGCACAAGGTTCAATTAAAATACATACAAATTTTTTATTGATCATACCATTAATTTCTACCACGACAGATTGGTGATGATCTTGTCGATTCTCGAAGGCTACATTAATATTATGATTACAGTAAGACATGCCATTAACTGTTTTTGGTTGTGGATCCTGGTTATCTTCCAGATTCAGAGGTCTTTGTTTTCAGCCGTGTTTATACCCCATGAAGACTTTACACCCTAGAATAATGTAAAATCTTCCACGTGGGGGAGTGCAGAGGGGGGTTACCCCCTCTGTGGGGTCTGGGGGAGCTATCCCCCCAGCTGGGGGATCCAGGACCAAGCGGGCCCCCAGTAGGGGTTCGAGGGCGAAGCCCCCAAAGAAAAAGATACCTTGTAAGAGTATATTGTAATTTCATTGTAAATATGGACCGTTCATTATAAGGTCGCATATCTAACGATAGAAATTATGTTATGGTTTTTTGACCTATGAGGAAACCCTCTTTTATGAGGGAAATGTATTATGGCTAAGGATGATAGCGAATATTGTATTCTGAGATAGGAGACTGTGAGAACAAAGAGGAAGTTACAATGGGTTCGTTGTAGGTTGTATCCCTTCATTTGTTGGATAATAATAAAGCAAGGACCTGGAAATTTCTCTGGTGGACGTAGCCTACACTGTGTGAACTACGTATATCTGTGTCTCTATTGTATTGTTTATCTTCTGTATTTTATTTCTGCATTTGTTTTATTGCTTCGCGATCCTATTTTTCTAACAATTGGTATCAGATGGAAAGGTAACTCGCAGGAAAAGAGGGTTCCTGGTTCAAGTGGGTGCAATGTTGGAAGATGGAAAATTTAGGATCGAAAAATTTAACATCCAAAACTACCAGTTATAGAATATGTAGATAGAATATTATTTATATCAGAAGGATCTATTCCTACCATTGGGAGGAATAAAAAGAAGCCGACGACTATGAAGGATGAAGAATGGGAGGTTCTTGACAAAAAGGCTCAAGGAACAATACGACTGAGCCTGACAACATCGGTGGATTTCAATATTTCGAAAGAAAAGACAATGGATGGTTTGATGGACGCATTGGCTAAATTGTATGAAAAACCCTCGGCGTCCAATAAGGATTTCTAATGAATATATTATTTAATATGAAAATGTCAAAAGTTGGGTCTGTTGCAGATCATTTAAATGAATTTAATACGGTTACTAATCAACTAAGTTATGTAAAAGTGGACTTTGATGATGAGGTCAGGGCTCTTCTAATCTTGTGCTCATTTCCAGAAAGATGGAATGGCTTGGTCATGACTGTAAGTAACTTTTTCTCTGGTGCAAATACTTTAAAATTTGATGATGTTGTTGGTGTTATCCTTAGTGAGGAAATGCGATGGAAAATCGCAGGTGAGACATCAGGTAATGCATTTAACATGGATAACAGGGGAAGACAAAAGGATAGAGGAAAGGGCTCAGGAAACCACAAGAACTATAGGAAGAGAAGATCCAAATCCGGACTTGAAAAGATAGAGTGTTGGAATTGTTGGAAGAAAGGACATATGAAGAAAGACTGCAGAGCTCCAAAGAAACAAAGAGATGGACAACACGAGAGAAATCAGGAAGCAAATATAACAGGTGATGTGTTACAATATGTTTTGACTCTTTATGTAGATAATATTTCTGAGTCTTGGGTGGTAGATTTAGGGGCTTCATTTCATGACACACCCCATAGGAAACATTTTCTAGATTATGTTCAAGGTTATTTTGGACAGGTTCATTTTGATGATGATGCACAATGCAAAATTGTTGGAATGGGAAAGGTAAGAATAAAGAAAAGCAATGGAAACCAATGGTTGTTGAAAGAGGTAAGACATGTTCCAGATCTAAGGAAAAATCTAATTTCAATAGGACAGTTGGAAAGTGAAGGTTGTAGATAATATGTGGAAGGTCATCAAAGGATCATTGGTGATAGAAAAAGGAGAGAAGGTAGGTACATTGTATTTATGTACTGGTAGTACTAACTCTTCTATTTATTTATCTTCTACATGAGTGAATACAACACTGTGGCATCATTGGATTGGACACATGAGTGAGAAGGGGATGCAGATACTTAACAAAATAAATTTGTTGCCAGATCTTAAACAAATTGATTTAGACTTCTGTGAGCATTATGTTTATGGAAAACAAAAGAGAGTCATATTTCTCAGAGTCGGAAAAGAAAAGAAGAGTGAAAGGTTAGATCTTGTGCATACAGATTTATGGGGACCAACTCAAGTATCATATCTTGGTGTCTCTCGCTACTATGTTACTTTTATTGATGATGCAACTAGAAAAACTTGGTTCTATTGCATTCGACAAAAATCTGATGTTTTTGATACTTTTAAGAAATGGAAAGTTGTGGTTGAGAATGAGAGAGGAAAAAAATTGAAGTGTCTCAGATCAGATAATGGAGGTGAATATTTTAGCAAGGAATTTGATGATTACTATTCATACCATGGGATTTGTAGAGAGAACACAGTTCCAAGAACACCACAAGAAAATGGTATGTGAGAAAGGATGGATAGGACAATCATGGAGTGTGCAAGGAGTATGAGATCACATGCTGGTTTGCCCTTACAATTAAGAATAATCCTGTAAGAATAAACAAAGGACCTTCCATTGCAAGATATTGTTGTTTACTTAATAAACAAAGGACCTTCAAGCTCTTTGGATGGTAGAATTCCAGAGGAGGAATGGACAGAAAAAAGGTAAACTATTCCTTTTTGAATACTTTCGGTTGTGAAGCATTTGTCCATATTGATAAAGAAAATAGAACAAAGCTTGAGGGAAAATTCAAGAAGTGTACCTTTATTGGATACGGTGTTAATGATTTTGTTTATCGCTTATGGGATTATGAAAATAACAAAATCATTAGGAGTAGAGATGTCATATTCAATGACAAGGCCATGTACAAAGATAAGTTGTAGGGAAAGAAATAGGAAAAATAAAAACTAGAATACACAGTGCTTGATGAGATCACTGGAAAACAAATTCCAAAGGAACCAGAAAATCAAAATGAACAACAATAGGAGAAACATGTACCTCAAACTCCTGCAAATGTAGTTATAATATCTACCAAGTTAAGTATACCCCCTAAACGATACTCTCCTTCATTGTATTATTTATTGTTGACTGATTCTGGTGAACCAAAATTTTATGAAGAGGCAATGTCGGTAGACACCAAAAAGAAGTGGAATCAAGGCATGAAGGAGGAAATGGATTCCGTGTTAAATAACCAAACTTGGGACTTGGTTCAGTTGCCTGCAGGAAAAAGAGCATTGCAGAATAAATGGGTTTACAAGTTGAAGGAAGAAGATGGAGGATAAAAGAGGTATAAGGATAGACTTGTTGTAAAGGGGTTTGCACAAAAGAAAGGTATAGATTTTGATGAAATATTTTCTCCTATTGTTAAAATGACTTCAATTAGGACTATTTTGAGTCTCATGGAAGTAGAAGATTTTCATCTTGAACAATTAGATGTAAAAACAACTTTTCTCCATGGGTATTTGGAGGAAGATATTTATATGCAACAACCACAGGGGTATGAGGTCAAAGGGAAGACGAATTTGGTATGCAGGTTGAAGAAGATATTGTATGGCCTAAAGCAAGCTTGAAGGCAGTGGTATTTGAAGTTTGATAGGTTTATGACAGAACAAGGTTATAGTAGATGTCATTATGATCACTGTGTTTATTTTAAAAAGCTAGAAAATGGAAGCTATATTATCTTTCTATTATATGTAGATGGAATGCTTGTTGCAGGGTCTAATATGCAAGATATAAATGTGCTCAAGAATAAACTATCTAATTCATTTGCGAGGAAGGATTTGGGTTCTGCAAAGAAAATCCTTGGTATGAGAATAACAAGAGACAAAAAAAATCGCAAATTGACATTGTCTTAGGGTGAGTACATAGATAAGGTGTTGGAAAGGTTCATAATGCAGAATGCAAAACCAGTTAGTACACCTTTGGCCAGCCATTTCAAATTAACTAACGAAATGTGTCCCAAGACAAAGGAGGAGATAGAATAGATGTCCAGGGTCCCTTATTCATCATCAGTTGGCATCTTGATTTATGCGATGGTTTGTACAAGACCAGATATTGAACATGCAGTGGGAGTTGTGAGAAGGTATATGAACAATCCAGGTAAAGAAAAATGGGAGGCAGTAAAGTGGAGTCTTAGGTATTTGAGAGCTACTGCTACTCATGCATTATGTTTTGGAGGTTCAGACACTGTTCTACAGGGATATGTTGATTCAGATATGGAAGGTGATAAATATAGTAGGATGAGCACCACAAGGTATGTTTTTACTATAGGTGGAACAACAATAAGTTGGATTTCAAAAATGAAAAAGGTTATTTCACTTTCAACAACAAAGGAAGAGTATGTTGTTGCTACAGAGGCTAGTAAAGAAATGATTTGGTTACATAGGTTTGTGGAGGAATTGGGAAAGAAGAAGGAAAATAGCAGGTTGTTCTATGATAGTGAGAGTGCCATTCATCTTGCAAAGAAATCAACATTCCATTCAAAGACTAAGCATATATAGCCGATGTACCATTTGATACAATCCATCTTGGAATATGTAAATTTGAATTTGGAAAAGATACACACTAGCCAGAATCCTGCAGAAATGTTAACAAAGGGAGTAACCAGAGAGAAACTGAGTTCTTTATCATTTTTAGTTGGTCTTCAATCTTGAAGCTGAAGATGAGAAATTTTCCAGGTACAAGAAGGTTCATAGTCCAACAGATATAACAACGGTGGAGTTATTGAGATTAGTCTCCAAGTGGGATATTTTTGGTTGTGGAGCCTGATTATCTTCGAGATTCAGACGTCTTTGTTTTCAGCTATGTTTATACCCCATGAAGACTTTTAACCCAAAAATAATGTACACTCTTCCACGTGGGGGAGTGTAGAGGGGGGTTACCCCCTCTACAGGGTCCGGGGGCAAATCCCCCGAAGGAAAAATTGCCTTGTAAAAGTATATTGTAATTTCATTGTAAATCTGAACCGTTCATTATAAGGTCACAGATCTAATGGTAAAAATTATTTTAGGTTTTTCTTCCCTAGAAGAAAACCCTCTTTTATGAGGGAAATGTATTATGGCTAAGGATGATAGCGAATATTGTATTCTGAGATAAGAGATTGTGAGAACGAAAAGGAAGTTACAATGGGTTTGTTGTAGGTTGTATCCCTTCATTTATTGGATAATAATAAAGAATGGACCAGACAATTTCTCTAGTGGATGTAGCCCACACTGGGTGAACCACATATATCTATGTCTCTATTGTATGGTGTATCTTCTATATTTTATTTCCACATTTGTTTGATTTCTCCGAGATACTATTTTTCTAACAACTGTTACTACTTCCTGAATGTTATGCACTATCAAATTTATGTTCTTATTTAGAGGACAATCTTTATATAGATGAGTTTCTTTGCAACCCCAACACTATAATGGTGGTCTAGCTGGTTTATTCACTAAATCTGTCAGTCGACTACTGTTCTAAAATGATACACTTAGATGTTGACCACTAAAATGTTTTTGTGTAATCGGTGCACTATGTGATGGATGACATGGATGTTGAAACAGTTTCTTTCTAGGGATAATTTTTTTTATATATGTTCCTATTCTACCATGATTTCTTATTTTCATATATTTGTTTAAACTGAGTATAACACGGTTTGGTTTGTCTTATTACCTCATCCATTTTCTTAGGGTTAAGGAACTCAATTTTATCCTTATATGATTGAGGTAAATAACTCATAAATTGGGTACTAGATCTATTGTAAAATCTAGATCCCTTATAGAACGTGGTCCTGGAATTTATTCCAAAAATACATCTTAAAATTCATGCAATATAGGATCATCAGTCAATAGAGTATCAACTATTTTATATTGATTTTAATTTATATGCACAACACAAATTTCAAAACCCTTTCTTTCATTTATTTTCAATTGTAAAGAAGAAATTTACCTTACTAACACACCACGATGTATTCCATTAACGATTTTTCTTTTTCCAAGTTCATATAAACAATCAAAAATTTTATTTCGAGAGTTCATAATAGCTAGATGTTTTTCAAGCCAATCCATGCCTATGAGTAAATCATAGGATCCCAAAGGTAATAAATTTAAGTCTACTTTACTTTTCATCCTGTCTATAGTTACTATACATTCCTTGACCAGTTCTACAACCTTTCGTTTTGTACCAGTAGCTAATTGTACTAGCCAAGGTTTATTATGCTTAACTTTATACAGTTTACAATATTCTACTATAGTAGGGGAAACATAACTTAAACTTGCACCGGGGTCAATTAAAATAGATACAGTTTTTTTATTGATCATACCATCAATTTCTACCATGGCAGATTGGTGATCAACTTGTCGATTCTCCAAGGATAAATTAATCTTATGATTACACTATGCCATGTCATTAACTTTTGTTGCTTCCTGAATGTTATGCACTACCAAATTTATGTTCTTACTTAGAGGACAATATTTATATAGATGAGTTTCTTTGCAACCCCAACACTATAATGGTGGTCTAGCTGGTTTCTTCACTAAATTTGTCGGTCGACTACTATTCTGAACTGATACACATTGTTGTTGACCACTAAACATGTTCTGTGTAATCGATGCACTATGTGATGGATGATGTGGATGCTTAAACTGTTTCTTTCTAGGGACAAATTTTGTATCTATGTTCCTATGCTGCCATGATTTTGTATTTCCATACCTCTGTTTAAACTGATTATAACACAATTTAGGATGTCTTATTACCTCAGCCATTTTCTTAGTGTTAAGGAACTCAATTTTATCCTTATATTCTTGAGGAAAACAACTCATAAACCGGTTACTAGATCTATGGTAAAATCTTTGTCCCTTATAGGAGGTAGTCCTGGAATTTCTTCCAGAAATACATCTTGAAATTCATGCAATATAGGATCGTCAATCAACATATTATCAACCATTTTATCTTGATTTTCATTGATACCCACAAAATAAATTTCACAACCATTTCTTGCATTTATTTTTAACTCTAAAGAAGAAATTTACCTTATTGACACACCACGACGTATTCTCTTAATGGTTTTTCTTTTTCCAAGTTCATCTAAACAGTCAAAAGTTTTATGTCGAAAGTTCATAATAGTTGTGTGTTTTTCAAGCCAATCCATGCCTATGAGTAAATCCTAGGATCCCAAAGGTAATACATTTAAGTCCACTTTAGTTTTCATCCTGTCCATAGTTACTATACGTTCCTTGAATAGTTATACAACCTTTCGTTTTGCACCAGTAGATAATTGTACTAACCAAGGTTTATTATGCTTAACTTTATATAGTTTACAATCTTCTTCTATAGTAGGGGGGAAATAACTTAAATTTTCACGAGGATCAATTAAAATAGATACAGACTTTTGATTGATCATACAATCAATTTCTAGGTGATCAACTTGTCAATTCTCCAAGGCCGCATTAATCTTATGATTACACTATGACATGTCATTAACTATTACTTCTTCCTCAATTTTATGCACTGTCAAATTTATGTTCCTATGTAGAGGATAATATTTATATAGATGAGTTTCTTTGCAACCCAAACACTGAAATGGTGGTGTAGTTGGTTTATTCACTAAATGTGTTGATCAACTACTATTCTGAACCGATACACTTTGTTACTGACAAATAAACATGTTTTGTGTAATCAGTTCCCTGTGTGATGGATGACATGGATGCTCAAGTTGTTTCTTTCCAGGGACAAATTTGTTATCTATGTGCCTATTCTACCATCATTTTGTATTTTCATACCTCTGTTTAAACTGAGTATAACACAATTTAGGTTTTCTTATTACCTCATCCATTGTCTTAGGGTTAAGGAACTCAAATGTATCCTTATATGCTTGAGATAAACAAATCATAAACCATTTTACCTTCATTTTTTCTTCTCTAAGGTAAGGTATGTACCTCATCATATTTACAAACTCGGTAAAAAGATCTTCAATTGTAATTTGTCCTACTCTAAGGTCATGAAACTCCTTATCATTTTCATCAAAATATATTTTTGTTAAGCATTTATGTTTGAAGTACTTTTTAATTATCTTCTAAGTGATTTCACTGCTCCTTACTTTGTTTATTGTTTTTGTCTCTTGCCACAAAATCCCAAATTTACCATTCAGTTGGTACACAACCAGTCTAGCCCTCAAATTCCATGGATAATTATAGCCCTCAAATTCCATGGATAATTATAGATCTAAAAACATTTTGACATGTTTAGGAGCCAAGCTTATGTGCCTTCTTCAAATTCACCATCAAAATTTGGTGGTATGATCTTTTGAAATTCACCAGTTAGTTCATTACTATGCCATTTTATTTTCTTGATTTTATGTGGTTTCTTCTGTAGAGTGTTGTCCTTGGAACTATCCTTGCTACTTTCATGAGTTTCATGAGTCATTAGTTTTTTTTTTATCACTAAACATTGGGTGTTCCTTTCTCTTATGAGATTCATCATTGGATACTTAATTCTTAGAGTTGCTAGATATCTATCCTACATTCTTATTAATTTTAATCTCAATCATGTTCTTGAGTAGGCTCTCATTTGGTTTCTCTTTCTCCCTACTAGCTTTCAACAATTTTTTCATTATTTGCTTTAACACTCTGTAATTATGCCTTTATGCTTCTGATGGTTTCAAGAAACCCTGGTTAATTTTTTTGAGTTTGTTCACTATTCAACTCTACATACATATCCGATCTACTTGGTGTTGTTTTTCCGGTTTCGTCATCCATATTGTCTATTTTTTATTTTTGATAAGTGAAAAATAGATTTTGTGTTAAGATTTTATTTTTAACAATTCTTCAATGATTGCATAATCTAATAATACAACAATTCCTATTCATTGTGAGCCCATAAGTCCATAGTGTCTGAACCATGCTCTAATACCATTTGTAACATCATCGAACACCCATAAAAAAAAAAATTAATATTGTTTCTTGTTGTCATGGGAGTCATGTAATTAATGTTGTTACACTTGTTAGATTTGGTTTATATATTTTATGAACTCATACTCCTCATTAATTTTTCTTAACCCTCTTTGTGATGGGTGGAAAAATCAAGATCTACATATTCAAGAACAATTATTATCCCATGAAACTTGTTGATATTGCAACCATTGTTCTTCAATGGCAAGGTTTATAAGGTAATTGCTAATTCATTTTATTATGTTTATAATTGTTTAACTTGTTATAACAATGAGGAAATCCTTAGAATATGTTTTCCCAATTCCTATTACCTGTAGAATATAATTCTATATGACAATCCTTGTCTTCGACCCTTAACACTTATATCTTGGTCTGCTAACTAACTTCATAGATTTATCTACCTATTATTTTAGTTTCAATCCTAACATATATACGACTCCCTATCTAATATCTATGTAATTGTGTTAATCTTTTTCCATTTAATGATAATAATACTAATATGAATTATGTATATTCCTATTGAATTTATTTGAAATTCAATTAACCTTTATTACATAGTAGTTTGTTTCCACAAACAACAAATCTTTAAACATAACAAAACTCCCATCACAAAGTTAACAAACCATAGAAGAAGTGGATCGATACCTAAAGTATTCATTCCAACTATACATGAGACATGGTGGTGCACGAAATTCATGGAATATCAGTGGCATATTGTTTGGATAACCTACCCTCTCTCTGTGGAAACGGATGTGGCTAGTGTGAAAAGTCTTTACCAATAGTGTAATTAATTCCAAGTGAGGTTATCTCCAGTTCACTCATCCTCGGAGATTGGCACCATTAATTATAGCCTACCTTTCATTAACACTTCTACATATTCCATAATCCTTTGGGTTGTGTAAAACTTCATTCTTCTCCCTACGAATCCATTTAGAAGTAGAACGTAGAGCGTTAGCTCTACTTCCCTCCTCTACATTAGTTTCTCAACTCACAGTCATGGAGATTCCACGTAAAACTTTTCTTGTATTGTATCATGGGGTTTTTATTCTTAATTGTTTATTTGTTTAGCTCATACATTATAAACTTAGGCTACCAAATGTTAAAGTAATGCCATGATTCTTCTACAATAGCATTGGCAAGGTAAGAGTTTCGCAACCCTTCAAGGATTACTATTTATCTATTAATGTTAGAATTAATGATTAATTTAGAGATTAGTTTGGAGTTGGTTTGAGATTTTGTAGGAGCTGTTGAGATATTATCTCAACCTCCATACCTATTGTATCTTGAGATTTGATATAGTAATACAATATTATTTTGTGTGTAATTTTCTGTTATGGCTGCTCTCTTAAATTCTATCATGGTATCAGAGCTAGAACAACCCTGACTCTCTCACCAGAGGGGCTGGAATATGAGAGCAATGTGAGATGAATCTGCTGCTGTAGATTGTAGGTTATAGTGTGAGCTTAGATTCATTTTTTTATGTGTGTTACGAGAGTTTTGTGCAGACGTCGATCTGGAGCTAGCGTAGAAGAGAAGAACCACCTTGCTGCCGTGCAGAACAGTCACTGAAATCAAGAGGTAGAGGACGTGAGAAGTCCATCCCAGATCTGTCTGTTGTTGCCTGCATCTATTCAGTGATAGGCGTCGAGGGATCAAGGCTCATTTCCTAGATTTCATTGAGAATTGGCAGAGAATTTGAGTATTGCGTAGTATAATTTATAGAAATGAGTCGTGAATGTGTGAAGAGAGCCATTCTACTCTGCTGTCAAACTCTACGCCGTATCGCATCTCCCTGATGGATCTGTTCGCTGGAAGGAGTCGTGAGACGCATCTGTTCATTGGCAAAGGGATCAACCATCGTGAGCTGAGGGAGGAACTTACCGTGGATGTCTGCATGAAGGAGAGACGCTATCTACTGTGCGTGAAGGAGGATCTGAGATAAAGATCGCTATTGTTTCAAAAGCTTTAGAAAGTCGCTGTCAATGTGTTGTTTGGTATTGTTGGTTGTAGAGAAGCACTATAATTCGTGGTGTGCAAAGTGTTATTGTGATTTTTATTTTTGTAATGATACAGATCAGAATGTATGATTGATTCCTAGACTATTTTTCGAAGTATGTCTAGAATTGCCAATCACTACAAGAGTAAGGTCAAGTTGTGAAACGAACTGCTGAAGACATTCAATATTCGAATCATTCTCCTAGATAACTGCGGGTAGACGAAAGTGAAATATTCACAGATGGAAATGTATTCATAGGATGGTTCAGTATCGAGATTGTCCTTCGGGAGGTCGAGAAGCGTCAATTCTACAAGAACGTCAAAGATGGTCGGAAGCGGTTGTATTTGTGCTGTATGAAGTGGTAGCTCGAAGATGATGGGAGAGAAAGAGCGTGTCTATGAATTCAGATATGGGTGTAACTGCGTATGAGGACCAGTGAGATAGATATGACAAAAATTGTGTAGTAACTTTTTGTTATGTTGTGTAATGTAATCATTAAAGGAGGGTGTTAGAATTAATGATTAATTTAGAGATTAGTTTGGAGTTGGTTTGAGATTTTGTAGGAGCTGTTGAGATATTATCTCAACCTCCATACCTATGTTTGGAATTGGTTGGATCTAACTCCAACTACATATACCTATTGTATCTTGAGATTTGATATAGTAATACAATATTATTTTGTGTGTAATTTTCTGTTATGGCTGCTCTCTTAAATTCTGTCAATTAATATATTTAACTATGTTCCAAATGTTTTAGTAATGTAAATACTCTATTAATATTTGACATGAGTMTTTTATYATTAACACCGAGAGGTCGAAACCCTTGCATGGGTTTGCTAGCCACGTTTTAGGTAACAAACTTAGACTCTACAACATATTTTCCATCTCTTCTATACACTTGATTTTTGTTTCAAAATGTAATGACCCCTTTCTATATTGAATGTAGAGGGTTTGTCTCAACCTCACACTCATGCCAACCCTGCATCAAACGATGTCAAGGGAGAAACACATTTTCCAAATCAATTATGAATCTTTTGAGAGAGATATAATACTTACCTACCACAGGTGTTGATGTATTCATTCATAAACTTCATTCACCACGCATTACCTAGAGTATGCTCATACATAGCTACCTTTATTTTATTTACAAAGAAACTATCATTATTTTATTTACATGGTGGTTATATGCCTCCATGTCTATGCATGGGTTCTCATTGTTCTTAAACCGCTGCGATTTCATTAACCCTGTGGATCTGTTATTTTTAATAAACAATTTACGATATATCTTATTCTATGACGGGTTTCCATTATGGTTGTTGTTTTTAATAGAGTTATAGTGGTTTATGAAAAGGGTTTCTATTAATCCCTTACCTGTATGCATTCATATTAGTAGTCTATTTGTTTGTATCAGTCAAACAGAGTACCATCCATGTTTATATATGTTTGTATTAAGTTTATTGAGAAAAAAATCTTTCCCTAGTTAGGGTTTAATATTTACACAATAAAATTTAAAAAATACTACTTTGGTTTTTATTTATATTTTAAAAAATACTTACCTTTACTTGTAAATATTGGAATAAGTACTATGATTAATTCAGATAAATATTTTTATTGAGTTTCATACATATTTTTTTTGTAAGTGAGTTTAAGAGTCTTTATTACTAAAAGAGGATTATGATACAAAAAAGGGGAACTCCTTGGTCTACCAATAAGGAAACCAGGCAATAGGTTCCCAAGTTGTGTTTTCTGAAATAAGCAAGGGGTATGACTAGACTGCCACCATGAGAAACCAGCCTAGTCCTACCATATCCAGTTTTTGACAAGATAAACAAAACAAACATGAAAAGAGAAAAACAAGAATAACATAAGTTGAGATTGACACAAGACTACTGACCCGACTAACTTGAAAATAGACTAACCAAACACTAGTCCAGGATAATGATATGTTTCTTTCCTTCATCCGCCTGGCCCTTGTTTTCCTCCTTTCTAGAGACTATGCGAGTCTTTCTTATGTGTGCTAGCACTCCATTCCCGCTAACGTGATATCCATGTGATGAACATAGAGCAAGTAGAGGTGGAATTGAGCTTCCAACCACTCTAATTGTGTTAATGTATATAATGAGCTTCCTTTCAAGTAAACTTGAAGGGTTCTTTCTTGGTTCCAATACTTGGATCATCCTCTTGTTTTAGTGGTCGCTCAGTGCCTTGTGAAAAATCTATTTGGATGGTAAATTGTGACAAGGCTAAACTTTGGAGGCATTGGAACACGATTATGACAACATTTGGAAGTCCTCTCTCTAGTTTCATTCACCTCTATTCTTAGTTCCAGGGAATCTTGTTGAGGTTCAATTTCGGTTTCTTTCTCTGTTTGGATAACTTTGATCTTTGTAGACTAGATTCCTTTGATCAAAGTATTTTGACATGTGGTACTAATTCGGTTTATAGGCTGGTTTTAGCAATCAGACTGCAAAAGGCCTTTTTTCTTCTCATTTGGGTGATAAGGTTCTATCATATCCAGCCATTCCTCGTCGGTTTTGGATTGTGGAGATGCCCCTCATGGACAACAAAGACATCTCGAAGTTTAAAAGAATCATGTCAATCCATGAAGAAATAATTTATCACAACATGAGCACTTTATTATCAATTACTTAAAGATTAATGAAATTGAGCGTAATCGTATATCCCAGCATGCCAATATGATGAATATGTTGGTACTCCAAGAGCAAAGGTTGGATTATGGAGATGCCCGTCATGGACAACAAAGACATCTCGAAGTTTAAAGAATCATGTGAATCCATGAAGAAAGAATTTATCACACTTTATTATCAATTACTTAAAGATTAATGAAATTGAGCATCATCGTGCATGCCAATATCATGAGTATGTTGGTACTCCAAGAGAAAAGATGATCATTTTTAAGCTAATTGTAACATACTTAGAAATATGGTTTTGAATCTTTGCAAGGTCACTTAACAATTAATAAGTATTTGATAATTCTTTCTAGTCAAACTATTGGGCAACGAAAGTATAAACTCGGCAAGATTAATTACAAGCAAAAAATCAAAAACAACAGTTACACAATGAACACAATATTTACGTGGAAAAACTCATTTAAGGGAAAAAACCACATGGAAATGAGAATCGCTATTCTTATTATTCAAGGGAGAGTTACAATATCCAAACACAAGATTGCAATCATCCTCTCACACACTACGCTACACTACATTGCTTTCACACACCTCTACGGGTATGCTAAAATATATAGGATTTGTTATACAGTTGAAAAAACTAGTTACAACTAGATCCACGAGTTACACAAACTGATCATTGTAGTGTACATGCATGCACATTCCATTTTTAGTTGATACAGTGTGCATGCAGCCACATGGGAAATTAATTGGAAGTTTCAACAATCTCCACCTTAACAACAATTTACCCAATATAACATGCCTGAATTAATTCATCACCTTTTCTACAAGCCAAGAGAAGCCTAACGCCAATTTTGTATGGACCTTTTCCAAATCCACTCCCCCTTCATCAACAACTTGTATTGCAAAATGGTATTTAATAGAAATATGCTTCATCTTACTATGAAAAGATGGATTTCTACCCAAATGAATAGCACTTTGACTATCACATAATACTTTCACCTTGTCCTACATCCTTCCAAACTTACCCAACAAAATTTTTAACCAAATTTCCTCCTTTCATGCATGTGAGACAACCATATCTTCTTCCTTGGTAGTGGATAAGAAACTATGTTTTGAATCTTTGGCATCCAACTAATCGGTCCTCCTACAAGAGTAAAGATATATCTTGAAGTGGATCTCCTTTTTTCCAAGTCACCTGCAAAATATGAATTGACATAAGCGCAAACTGAATCATTGGAACCATAATAGGTGATAGAATAATTACTTTTTCCCCTAAGATACCAGAGCACCCATTTCATTGTTTCCCAATGTTATTTACCTGTATTTTCCATGTATCTACTAAAAACACCAACTGCATGTGAAATATCTAGTCTAGTACTCACCATCGCATACATCAAACTTCTTAGTGCATTGCCATACGGTACAAGAGACATATAATCATTTTCTTCATCATTACTAGGATATAAAATTGAAGAAATCTTGAAATGGGAAGTCAAAGGGATTTGTACGGTTTTCACATTATTCATACTAAATCTCATAAGTATTTTTTCCACATACTTGTGTTGTGATAAGAACAACTTACCATATTTCCTGTCACTTTGTATCTCCATGCCCAAGATTTGTTTTGTTTCTCCTAAATCCTTCATATTAAACATCCTAGCCAACTGATCACTTCACCCATTGATTTCGACCATGCTTTTGCTTGCAACAAACATATTGTCAACATATAACACCCAAATAATGAATATGCCATTTTCCAACTTTTTAAAGTAAACACATTGATCTTATTCACTTCTTGTAAACTTTTGACTCACCATGAAGGAATCAAACTTCTTGTACCATTGCCTAGGAGATTGTGTCAGACCATACAATGACTTCTAGAGTTTGCAAACAAACTTATTATTTTGACCCTAAACAAACCCTTCTCGTTGTTCTGTATATATATATATATATATATATATATATATATATATATATATATATATATATCCTCATTAAAATCTCCATGTAAAAACGTTGTTTTAACATCTAACTTCTCTAACTCAAGATCAAGTAAATAAACTAGTGTTAACACAACACGAATTGAAACAAGATTCAACACTAGTGAAAAAATTTCATGAAAATAAATACATTCCTTTTGAGAATATCCTTTTGCTACCAACCTTTCTTTATACCTTTCAACTTTATCATCAACACCATTTTTCAGTTTATAGACCCACTTGCAACCAGCAAACTTCATGTCCTTTGGAAGTTTGACCAGGTCCCATGTTTTATTCCACTCTAAGGCATCGATTTCTTCTTTCATAGCTTATTTACATTTAACACTTTCATATATCTTCATTGCTTCCTGATAACAACTAGGTTCTCCATAATTAGAAACCAAAGCCATAGATGAAACATAATCATCATACCTTGTAGGAGGATTCCTGACATGTGTATATCTCCTTAGAGATGGTTGAGACATATCCATAGTTTCCTGGATATTTTCTGCATCTTCATCTTCTTCTGGAGTTTCTTCACAATCCTCCTTTTTTTAAGATGGTTGATTCTCCAACTAAATTTGTTGAACTTGTGGTACTTGTTTTTTTCTCCCTTCAACATCTACCAGGTCTAATTTTATGAGTGAGGATTCATCAAATACTACATCTCTTCTTATGATGAGTTTGAACATAGTTACCAACTTAACGAGAACTCTACATAGTTCTCATTTTT
>ML821370.1:0-13526 GCA_009831015.1 Picea engelmannii
TGTTCTTTTGTTTCACCCAATACTTCTGTTGGGACCTCATCCCACTTTGGTCCATCTTGGGTAAAGGAGGAGGTCACAACTTTGGAGCGTCCATACATGTCTTCTATGAAATTTATTATAGGAGGGACCAATATAGTGGATTCGATCAATGTGGATATGCACCCAACTAAGGATGCTTTGGAACTTCAAGTTGGCCACAAAGAAGAAGCCCTTAGTGGGCCAAATCTTCTATAATTTTTAGTCTTAATCATGTTTCATAGAGTTGTTTTCTTGTTAAGTCAATGTTAGGCAATACACATGCAAAATGCATAGGAGCAGGGCAAGGGTACACTAGATAGAATAATTTTTGGGTAAATTTTTGGCAAGTTTGGACTGTTTGGTCGACAAGCCATGACCATCTCACTTTTCCTATGTATTATCTTGTTGTTCGATTTAATTGCAACCTTATTTTAATACAAAATATAGTCATCTCTCTCTCTCTCTCTCTCACACACACACACACACACACACACACACATTGATGGAATGCACATCCTAGAGATACCCTCCAAACACTTCCCTTCATTATGAGGATGGTACCCAAGGTAAACCGATTGGTTGTAGTTTTTACAACCTAACCCGGTTGGGACATTGAGTGAGGCCCAATAATATCCACAATGAGAGCCAACCCAAGGACTTGACCCCATGAATCTTGCTTATAATTCACAACACTCAACTACTCAAACTAACCCATTAAACTTTTATAATAAATTAAACATTTATTCTAGTAATCACTTTGGTTACTCCTTGTCTTAAATTTACTCAAACAAAACTTAAACCTAAACTTTAACCCCAAAAACTTAGTATAAATGTAGATTCTCAAATTTTGGTTATACATATTTTTAAATTTAAAACTTTGTAAGACATGATAATTTTTCATACATATGGCAAATCTGTAAAATACTTAAATTTAATTATAAATATGTCAATTATGCCAAAAACATATTTTAATGTTAAATTTTGTAGAAAACCTATCAAATGGTTGAAAGGTTTTTGAAAACAACTATCAAACTATTAAATGTTAGGTTTTATAGAAAACCTATTTAGTTTACATGTTTTTGAAAACAACTATTCAACTATTAAAAAAAATTAATATAACTATCCAACCAACCAAGTAGTATATAGTGAACAAGTGTCTATGACTAAAAGTAAAAAGAGGCTGCAGCGCATTTATTTCAGATTTTTGTGAGTGCACACATTTATAACATACTTCTCATCAAGCTTATCTTCAACAGCTCTTCATCAAGTTAAATGTATTTGAGAGACGTTTTGCAGTCCGTAGTAGATATATCTGTAACGTTAGGGAAACGACAGAGACATTGAATGAAAGAGTCGTGGATCTCACGTCAAGCAGAATAGCAGAGCAAGTCTACGCAACCCTATGATGCCACGGAAAATCCGCAAAGACAAGACAAGACAGAATTAACAGACAGAATCAATGCTCTGTTAAATGTTGTGTGTGTTTTTTTTAGATTGTTCGATAAATCTGGAAATCTATCAAGTTCAATGATTAAATACATGATTATATCTACTCAGCAGATCTCCAAATCTTGTAATTTATAACTGAGAATTGATGTATCCAAGCTTTAAACGCAGTTAATGTTTTTGGTTCAATGTAAAGAACGAATTCAGCTGAGGAATTTCTACGGAATTAACCAGATAAAGCAAGAACACAGAGAGATGTTTCACAAATTATATTTCAATTACAGAATGGCAGCCATTGACAGAAGGGTAAAACTTAGGATGATGGCGATAGGGTAAACAGAAGAGTTGAGATAAAGTTGGGTGAAGATAAGGCTTGAGATTGACATCAGAGGCATTTGTGTGAAGAAGAAATCGTGGAGAAAATTCCAGACGTACTGATACAAACTTTGGTACGAATACAAAAAAACACCGAGATATTTGGCACCGAAAGCACGCATACCAAGTTCCTGAACAACTTCATACGAAAGTAGCGCATATCCATATGGTCGCCCATATCCATCAGTGGGGAATCTGGGGATTACAAGATTGCTTTTACCAAGAGGGTCCCATGAAGATCATGAAGAGGGTCTGTCAAAGTATTAGATTGAGTGAAATGTTTTTGGATATAACGATGCAATTTCATTTAATAATGTAATATTCTTTTTAAATGAAGGTAAAATCTATCTCATGCTAACGATTTATTTTAGAATATTGAAAATTAAATCTTTAAATAAAAAAATCAAATTAAAACTTTGAAAACAATTGTATTTTAAAGAGGCCCAAATATATATATTTTGTATTGCAATTGTACACAAAAAATTATTGTATTTTTTTTAGTCATTTTAATGAATATGATATTTTAATTTTTTTTAGTTAGTTACTTGTTAGATTGCAAGGTAAAGTTTTTTAAGTAGACTTGATAGATTTGTTTTTGTGTGTCTTTTTCCATTGTTCTAGAAAGTGGAGTTGC
This sequence comes from Picea engelmannii, assembly GCA_009831015.1. Taxonomy (NCBI): domain Eukaryota; kingdom Viridiplantae; phylum Streptophyta; class Pinopsida; order Pinales; family Pinaceae; genus Picea; species Picea engelmannii. Next base: position 2,474 of record ML821370.1, read on the forward strand.
GATATTGGATCCCTCCACATGATCACATGCATATTCATTATCTGGAATGACCAAAAAGGTCATGCACAAAACATAATTATTTTGGGTAAATCCCCTCATACCGGCCACCCAAATAAATATTTTTTTTTCTTTTCATAAATATTATATTAAAAATTAGAAAGTACTTATTCTTATCTATTTCTTTAAATATATTTTAATATTTTTGTATTTTTCTTAAATTTTTTTTTTTTTTTAATTTAATATTTCTTTTATATTTTTACACTTAATACGAAGACTTAATTATTAAATATGTTTTTTCCTTTACTTAAATATTATATCTCTAAAATTAGAAGGTATTTATTCTATTTCTTATTCACAATTATTTTCTGTTAAATTTTAATTTAAAATTAAATTTTAATTTCTTTATATTTCACTTTTTTAATAAAATGCAATTTATAATAATAATAATAATTTATTTTTAAGATCACAATCAAACAAAATATTAAATTAGTAAATAAAATCCCCTTATTTATTTATATTAATAACACTAACCAAATTTTAAAGATGAAGTTTTTCATTCTTTAACATTTACAAGTTTAATTATATAATAAAATGATTTATTAAACAAGAGAAATGCATGAGAAACATTATAATTTGATATGCATTACTTAAATTGTATGCCATTCTAATATGGTTAATATGAGTTGCTCCACTTTTATATAATAGTTTAGAAATTTTTTTTTTTTTAAATATAGTGGGAATAAATTATTTTTAATAATAATTATATATAATTAATAATATTAATTATAACTATCTATTATGATGATCATAGTTAATACATTAAATTTGATTTATAAGATTTTATATAGGGTATTTTAAGAAAAAATGTTTTTCATCTTCAATTATTTTTGTGTCATAAACGACTCATAATGTTTTAGGAATTGTTTAATCCTCATTTCATTAGTTATCCTGAGGATTTGTTCTTATTTTAGCAATGTGAATAAATATGTATATAATGAGATATATAAAAGATCAAACTTAAAAAAGATTGAGAGCTCATTATATTGTAGATGTGAGTAGATGAAGGATATGAAGTAGATGTGAGTGAGGCGATTAGACATGCAAACTTGACATTGCCCAAATCTAAGTTAAACCTCAATATTTTATCTCCATGACTATGCTAAATCCATACCAGTGTGTTTACACTAAGTAAGAAATATAGTGGCATTTATTTCCTTCCCCACAAGAAAATGATCTTCCTGTCTTTATTTTTTTTATTATGCTTTTGGGTTGTTTTAACCATAACAATGAGTTAATCTTGAGATTTGTCCAAGTCATAAGAATCCAATATATTTTGAGCCAATGAAAATTAAGTGGGCAAGCACAGTTTAGAAAACTCCCCTATCTCACAACCAATTTATCATTATTTTAATTGTAGACACTACTCCCATATCATAAAAGTTATGTGAGATCAATAGAAACTTTGTAAGAAACAAGAGGAATCCATGTCAGATGAAGGACAATTTTTTTTTAACATACCACATAGTTTTGGATTACATTCATTGATCTGAAAAGAGTAAGAAAGGGTTAAACCGACAAAGCATCTAACAATGCTTCTTCTTAAATAACCGCCCTTACTAATTATCATACTTTCCTCTACTTACTGCACTAAGAGACCTTGCAAGAAATTAGATTTGACATATTTTAGAAAAATATATGTATTTTTTCAAACTTTTGCCACAAGAAAAGTCCTATTTTTGATTCATAATCACTGGAAAGGTTCCGGGTACCCAGTGGTTCCTGGGTAATGTGTTCATATGTTTCAACACCACTTCAATTTAAATAGAAAGTCAACGAGAATATTGACTAGGAGGACGATAAGAACAAATATATCAACCATTTGAGGAGACAGGAAAAGTGCATGAGACACGAATAATTTGATATATAGATCACTTAAAGTAAAGGAACATTGTAAGTAAAGGAACATTGTTGTTGATTTTATTTTAGTATTATAAGAAGGGATGCAAAAAATTGTTTGCACTTTGAAGGATATGGACATTCATGTTAACCTTTTAATACATTTAGTAGAAGATATTAAATTAGATGGTGTCTAATGACTAAATGGATATTTTTCTTAAAAACCATCCATTTGTAATGCAAAATACATATTTCAAAGCTTGAATAGAAGAATGATATATTTTTATAAAATCATTCTAATTTGTAAATTAATACATAAATTCATAACATGTTTAATGTTAATGTACTACTTATATAAAAACCAAAAATATGGTAGAAAACACAAGAGAATTTTTTTTTAAAGGCAAATAGAAACTTATCACAAGACAAAGAATAATCATAAAATGATTATTTCCCAATAAAAATACATTATATATGACCAAGATGTTTTATCGTATTACTTTAAGTAAAAAAATAATCATTATTTTTCAATAAATAAATTATACATGACCAACATATTTTATAGTAGACTTTTTTCATGCTTTACATGATTTGATAATATTTTTTTGATAAAAAATTGTTGATATACAAATACTAATGAGAGAGAGAAAATTAATCATTGTTATATAATTTTGATGCAACAAAACAAAATATTATGTGAACTTATATGAAAAAAAAAGACATGAATAAATTAAGATATTTTTAAACAAATATTTGAGGAACAACATTATTTTCTGGATTTCTCCTAAAAAAATATTACGCTAATATGAATTAAAAGAATGAATATTAGATCAATATCATGTAACTTCAAGATTCCTAGAGTTTAAAAGACATGTTGATACATTACACTTATACCCTCCAATATATGTTAAAGACAAGTTGATACGTTACACTTATACCCTCCAATATATGTTAAGGACATCATTTATAGGTGGATAAGGTGTATGAGAAGAGGTTGACAAAGATTTTGAAGTTTTTACACCAAATACTTTATATGATCAAACATGGTTTCTTATACTATGCATAGTTAAAGAAGTTCTTCCACCAAATACTTTATATGGCTAAACATAGTTTCTTATACTATAAGTACTTAAAGATAAAAGAATGTGGTATTTCCATAATTTTAGTTACTTATCATATAATATAGATATAAATTATTAATAATTTTTTACTAAAAAATTAAATTTTCATATTTGATGAGATTCAGATAGGAAGGTTATTATTTTAATTAGTCATTTTGAGGATTAAGAGAATTTGTAAGTTATGTAGAAGGTATACAAAAATAAGTAATGCCTACCAATGATATTATGATATTATTACTAACTTTGTCATCTTTTACATCATAAATTGTGATAATAATATTTTACATTAAACTAAGTGAATCCAATCTAAGATGCTCCATCCATTACGTTAATGTTGATTGGTAGCCATATGAAAGGAACATAAACTAACCAAATTACACAGTTTGAATTTATAAACAATGAAAAACATGCATCACAAACAAACAATTTTGATTGAGACAAAATGATATTTATGTGTATATTGAGTGTAAAACATGCATCATAAAATAACAATGCAGGAAAAATAATATTTAAATGTATAAACAATATAAGTGTGCATCATAAACCAGAATCATTCTCTCATTGGAAAACATATATTTAGATTTATAAAGAAGAATAAACTGTAATCACTTTAAGTCATACAAGAATATTTTTGAGTTTATATACATTACAAACTTGTATTAAGATTAGATATTCAATCCTTATCCAGAATAAATCAAAACATATATTTAGATTTATAAAGAAAAATAAACTGTAATCACCTTAAGTCATACAACAATATTTTTGGGTCTATATACATTACAAACTTGTATTAAGATTAGATATTCAATTCTCATCAAGAATAAATCAGAATTATTCATGATTACATAAAGATATTTAAATTTCTAGACAATAAATTTAAATATATCCAAAATGAACATAGAATCATTTAAATTATGGATTCATAATTAATATGATTAAGATTAAAAAAACAAAAAAAAAAGATTTTAGTACCTTTTAAAGGTTTAAAAAAAATGAAACTAAATTCATAAAATTAAAATAATTTTATGTATCATAAGTTGGAATAATCATATTTTACATTAGTTGGATTATGGTTTAGAGATAGTTCAGGTTTCATGTATCATATCTTCTTAAAATTTGTAAATTTTATTTATAAGTTTTATCTTTTTTACTTTTATTACTTTGACATTCTCATTATCTTGTATTTGATTGGTAAAAGGTGTGGAACAACTGATATGACGGTTTCTATCTTATTTATGTGTGTATTAAGTTAAAATAAAAAATTTGAAAATTCAACTTGCACTTCCTATTATTTCTTTATTAATTAAAATCAAAATTTTATAAAACCAAACCTAATATTTTAGACTTGGTCATTTAGATGAGTGTTCTTTATTTTATTAGTTTTACAAAGTTTACATTACAAACCAAACCTAATATGTTAGACTTGGTCATTTAGAGGAGCCTTCTTTATTTTATTAGTTTCACAAATTTTACATTCTGGGGAGGTATTGTAAATCTTCTTTAATATTATATTTCACTACTAAACTTATGATAAATTGCTTTTTGATTTTCTCATTACAATATTTATTGTATCTTATGTTAATTTACAATTTTCCAAGTGAACTTGTACATTTATTTATTTATAATGAAAATGTGTACATAAAACTCAATTTTAAACTTAAAACCAACTTGTTTTCATTGCCAAATGTACTCTTGGATTATTGTGTTGTCACTTATCTTTTTTTATTATTACTTATCCATAAATAATACATTATTACAAGTTTTAAGTGTTGTATAATTACTTTAGAGTTTCACTTTTTACTACATATACTTATTGCATTAAAACATTTCTAAGATACAAATATAATATATCATTACCAACTAAAAATAAAGATAATCTAGCAACCACAAAATCTTATTTAAAATTTATCTAAAATTTGTAGATATATTCATTAATTAGTAATACAATCATAACCATGTTTGTGTTTTTTCATATGTCAATTTATTCATTTTAGTAGGACTTTAAATGAAATATATAACATTTTTAAAAAATTTCAAAGTTTAACATTTTTAAAAAATTTAAAAGTTTAACATTTAAAAATAAATAAATCAAAGTTTAATGTATTTGGAAATGGTTGTTCTCATGGTGATACTTCATCTCAACTACTAAATCATAGAGTAAGTTAATCTTATAGTAAATTGATCTTTTTCCTAGCTTTAGGCATGGACATACTTCTACCATGATCCAAGGCTTATGCATAGTGGAATTATGTCTTTAGGAGTTTTGCCCAATTTTGAATTGACTCGTCAAAAATTCAATTAAAGTTCTAGATATATAAATGTTCTTAACATTTTATACCACCCAATTATGAAAACTTAAAAAAAAACTTGTTGCAAGATTAGATAGTTTATAAAACTACAACCCAACAAACTATATTTAATTCATTTTATATTATAAAAAGGAAAAAATAAATTATTCTTGTTCTTATTTTTTTCAAAGGTGGCAAAAATTATCATAACTTAAACAACCACCATGATCACCCTTATTCAAGGAAAACCAAACCACACCATATCAAATGACTCCCACATGATTCACGAACTTTAACTTGTTTTCTTAAATCCGAAGAAGATGAGTTGTTAGTAAAAGCAATTTTAAATCTTACTTCAAAACTAAAAAGTAATTTTAGTTTAGCTAATATTTGCAAGAAAACCAATATCTTATCATAACTAAATCTACCTCCAATGGATCAACAACTTTTAATAACATATATCCTTATTTCTATATATAATAATAAGTTATACAATTCACACCAACTCAAATTTTTTTTTTTTTTCAAAAACGTAACTTTTAATAACATATATCTTTATTTCTATATATAATAGGCTATACTATTCACAACAACTATACTATATAATTATTTATTTATTTTTCTTTTATGTTTTAAGTTATAATGACTTATAATTAGCTAAATTACATGTTGATAGAGAAAAAAAAAGGTCATGAACTTAAGTTATGATGTCTTATAATTAACTAAATCACATGTTGATAATGAGATGTTGGTTTGAAATTAGAGTTTTTATTTTAAATGTTTCTTTTAATAACATACATAGGTAATGTAGCTTTTTAATGTAAATATAACATATCTCTCCCTCACCAATTCTATCTTAATTAACCATTCTCATAATTTTGATTAATATCATGTTATAGTTTTTCCCTTTTTCCTTTTATTTTTATAAAAAATAAATAGATTTAAGTTTAAAATCTAAAGAAAATTAAAACTAAAAGATTTAGGAGTACAATAATTTGATTTGAAGAGAAAAAATAAAATGTATACATACACATTTTATAGATTTTCCATACAAATCTTAAGATGATAGGGAAGTTGGGGTAACATTATCTTGCCAAACACAACAAAAAGAGACTATGCAAGAAATAAAGAATTGTGTCATGAGAAGCTAGGAACACTAGGAATGGTCACCCAAATTGCTTACACCCAATTGCTTACATACAAGGAGTTGACCCTCCAAACTTGCCAGAGTATGTTGTTGTGGAGTTTGATACATTCACCATGGGACCATATCAACCCCAAATAAGTGCCAATACCACCCATAAAATGTAGCACCAAGAAACAAATCCCGCTCAAAATGGCATGCACTTTGACTATACATAAATCCCAAGGCTTAACACTATCCAAGGCAACCATAAACATTGAAAAGGTTGAATGGAAAGGCTTAACCTTTACAACAATATCACCCGCCAAATCATTAGCAGGGTTGCACATCTCACCATTTTTCTCTTTTGAACGTTATGCAAAAATGCAAGATAGTGCATATGTTGCACTTAGAAAGAAAGAAGAAGCACTGTTAGATGCTTTGTCGGTTTAACCCTTTCTTACTCTTCTCGGATCAATGAATGTAATCCATAACTATGTGGTATGTTAAATTTTTTTTGTCCATCATCTTACATGGAAATCTCTTGTTTTTTACAAAGTTTCTATTATATATAAAAAAGAAGAAACTATTTGCCTATATAATACTATGTACACCTCCCTTTATTACTTTGACATTCTCATTTCCCGCTTAAGGGGTATGCTAGTATATCAAGATACTTAAATTTAACTATAAATATGTTAATTACGTGGAAGGCATCTTAGGGACATTACTGTCCACCCATACCATTATTGAAAACTCCCCTTCTAATTTTGGACCTATAGCCTCTTGCCACATCATCTTTATTATTGACTTATGTACCCAAGCTGTTTGAAATATCAATTATTATATTCTCCTGTAACATAGCCATCAGAGTCAAAGTCCCATGGGATAGCACAATTGGTTAAGACGCGCGCACACTTTTCCAGTTTGGGGAGAGGTCACGAGTTCGAAACCTGTGTCCCTTGAGGCTGCGAAGCTTTATCACTCCCATATCAACCACTATGTGGGGAAGTGTCTGGAGTGGGTTTCCAGCGCGGTCCTCAACCATTAAAAAAAATAAAAAACATAAAAAAAACCTTAAATATATTCAGACAAGTATCGAACCTGGGCCTTTCCCTTAGGAAAGACTATTGTTTGAAGGCGGACACTATGGATGAATGACGCAAATCCACGTGCCTGTAATATATATATATATATATACAATGCCGGCTGCTCCTCTTACAAAACGTTTCTGTCGATGAAGATATAGAAGGCGGACGCCTCCATGTTCATATTCATTGAGTTACACAGACTATTTTTCTGCTTACAGGCTCGCTCTCTTCGTTAATCTGCTTGTCTTCCCTGTCCTTATCTTCAACACATCCAGGCGGTTACTCTGCTGAAATCCTCGCCTTCTCTCAAGTCTTAATTCCAGTCTCTTAATTCCAATCTGCTGAAATCCATGTTCATTGAGTTACACAGACTATTTTTCCACTTACAGTCTCGCTCTCTTTGTTCATGTGCTTGTCTTCTTTACTCTGCTGAAATCCTCGCTTTCTTTCAACTCTTAATTCTACTCTCTTGGATTTATAATATACTTATGAATTTTGCATATATATGATATTGGGGTTATTGAGCTTAAATAAATGGTTGAATCATCTTATTTGTTGTTTTTATTTTTAATAAAATTTCTAAAATCTTCAAAATAATAATAATTAAAAAAATTATATATTTATTTTTTATTTTAATAATATTAATTAAAAGAATTATATATTTATTTTTTATTTTAATAAAAAAATATTTTTTTTAAAACCCCGAACTCCTTGACCCTGTAAAATTTCCCCTTTCCCTCCCCAGAGGTTGGCTTTTCTGAAATTATTTCGGATTTCAAGGGAGGATTCCAACACAATTAAATGTGAGCGGGAAGAAGCTTCAGCGTTTGAAATTAAGTATACTTAAATCCCTTAACGCTTGTTCAGCAAGAGCTTTGGACCATGTGCGGTTAAGGAGATTCCACAGAAGTATTTATCGTAGTCCATTCCACCGAAGTATGTAAAAATCTATGGAATAAAGTTTTTTTTTAATTTTTATTACGCCGAAAGGCGTATACCTATTGGAGATGGACACAATTAATGATCTTTTAATCTTAAATTCTAATCTAATGGTTATGCATTGAAGATGCTGGCATATTCTTAGTCGTCCTCCAAAATCAATGGATCAGATTTATTGTTGATAACTTCTTTGCATTTATAAATGAATCAGTTAACCTGTTTACTTTTTAACATTTACCTAATCATATTAAGAAATTACTATAACATCATATGATTGCCACGTTTAAATCATTAACTTTTGGAATTTTTCAGAGTTTCATTATCTGGATTAGTTAGAATTTCATTATCTAGCTGGATTTTTTTATCGGCCATAACTCTATACCAAATAAAAAGTTTGTCATTCTCTAATATCAATAATTACAATTTTGTTGCTTAATTTAATTACAAAATTTTATATAATATAAAATCTTCCCATTTATATTTAAAAAATAAATAAATAATTTAAGAACATCTTAGTATTCAAAATATAAAAGATTTATTTTTATTTTTATTTGATTGCATAGCCTTTCTTGAAAAGTGGAGAAAAATAATTTTGTTATTATTTCAATGCTTCTTCTTATTAAAAAACTTTAATTGTTATTTTTATTTAAATTATCCTGAATTTTTTTATTTCAATTACCCTGAAATTTGTATTAACAGTTAATTTTAATTTTTAAGGAATTTAGTTTCATTCAATCAATTTAAATAAGTAAAAAATATATATTATTTTTAATTTTTTTAAATTTAAATTTAAGTGGAATTATCTATCCTTATAGTCTAATTAGAATAAGTAACACCCAATGTTGTCATGTTTACTTGCCAGTTTTACTCAGTATAATGTAATATTTACTCTCTTGAGTTTATGTTAATTACCATAAAATTTGAATTTTTGCAACAATATGACATTTCATAACTATTACAATTACATTCATTTGGAATGAATAATTGGAATGAGTAAATAAAGACAATTTGAATCACTGAACAATAGTTTTGGATGTCTTTGTTTTTGCATATGGAAACTTTATGATCTGTTTTTTTTAAATAAGTTCATTTTTTTTTATTTTTTTTAAATAAGTGTCTACAGTTACATTCAATTGGAATGAGTAAATAAAGATAATTTGAATCATTGAACAATAGCTTTGGATGTCTTTGTTTCTGGAAACTTAATGGTTGTTTTTTTTTTAAATAAGTTCAAACTTTTTTTTTAAATAAATAAGAGAGTATTATTTAGAGAATTGTTTAATTATTTTGTTTTTTAGATTTATTTTGATTATATATTAATTAATTTGGGTATTGACTTAAATAATTTTGATTATATGGAAACTTTATGATCTGTTTTTTTTTTTTTAATAAGTATAAACTTTTTTTTAAATAAGTAAGAGAATATTATTTAGAGAATTATTTAATTATTTAATTTTTTAGATTTATTTTGATTATATATTAATTAATTTGGGTATTGACTTAAACAATTTTGATTGTATATGACTCAAAAAATAGAATAATTAATCTACACCATTATTTTAGTATAAGTACACATTTATCATAAATCTACTATTACAATTTAGTGAAATTTGTTTTATTTGACTAACAAGAGCCACACAACAACAATGTCTCTATGCCCTTGAGGTGAAGTGAGTGAAAAGGATAGGAGGTCACACTGTAGGTATAGGAAAAAGACAATCTGAGTTAGTGTTTCAAAACATGATGTATGAGCAAAGATAAGGATTTTTGCTCTTAGAAAGACAATATTGCTTTTATACAAGTAACATTTGTGGTTTTTACTAGAATGCATTATGAAGTAGTTCAATTGAACTAATGCAACAACCATACCACAAGTTTAGGAGTAAGAAAAATAACAAAGAACATAATTAACTTGAATATAGTAATTATAAGTAGTAAAGATTTCAAAATAAGATAGTAAAAGGCAACATATTATTTATTAGATTTATCAAAAACCCAAAATTTTGATGTGGTATGTATATTTTAAACCTTAAGAAGTTTTTTTTGTTCACTTCATTGAATACAAGTTTAAAAAAAGATATTGTAAAAGTTCAAAATGTTAGAATATATATGATGGTGTGCTCGTTTTACCACGACGATACCCTCGTCTCCCAACCACATGCCGAAGCCTCCCTCCGAGCACCTTAACCTTGACCTGAGAATTCCTCCGGAAGCAAACCCTAGGCTAGATAGCCAAACAAAGAGCAGCGCATCTTTCCCCAAGGATAGCGCATCACAAAAAGCTGATCAGATAGTTCAAACCCTAGCCAAGAGATATCCAAGCCAAATACTGAAACTTGCTGCTGCTGCAGCTGCACCTGCAACCCTCCTCCAAACCTGTGCACCAGCTACACCTATAGTGCGCACCAACTGGGAAAACTGCAGTCCTGAGATGTGACAAATGAGAAACTAACGCCCTGTATTTATAGTAATCCTGCCAGTTTACTGGGGCCGACTTCTCCTTCTGGGTAGGTGTCTGTTCAATATATTATTATTAATTCTGGCCGACTTCTTCTCTTGGAGGCTAATAGCCTAATATAAATTATATTCTTGAGC
>ML821370.1:32451-44904 GCA_009831015.1 Picea engelmannii
AGAAACTACGACCCAGGGGAATCTAAGCCGTAAAAATCACTCGAGGATCGCACTCATCTTGGGCCACACCAACCCTTAACATGATTGAATTTTGTTAGGTGTCTCCTAATTACCGCGAGTTTCAAACCTTAGAAGCCTTACAAAATAAAACCCTCGAAATCCAATCGCACTAGTGGGATTTGACTATAAATTTGAAGGACATGGGGGTGGTATTTGATCCACTTATGTGTGCACGAGTCACAAAAATATTTTTAATATAACCTCTCTGGGTGAAACCATACATTAAATCACTATCTCAAGGTGTCCCCATGGCTCTAGGTTAAGAAACCCTCATTGGAATTGAACCTTGCCCAATGGTGAAAAACTCCTCGCTTTCGACCATTGGATCCAACCCCTTTGGGCAAAGAGGTTGAAGGACATTGGGGTGGGATTTGATCCACTTATTTGTGTACGAGTCATGAAACTATTTTTAATATAATCTATCTGGGTGAAACCACATGTTCGATCACTACCTCAAGATGTCCCCATGGCTCCAGGTTAAGCGACCCTCATTGGAATTGAACCTTGCCCAATGGTGAAAAACTCCTCACTTTCCACCATTGGATCCAAACCCTTTGGGTGAAAGGATTTACCAATCAAATACATTCTTTCCTTGAATTCCATCATGCGAGGAAATGTGGGAGTAGAGATGTAAAGTGTTCAATTCCAACACTCTTCATCGTGCCAGATCACAATACTTTGCATTTTTCTTTCATGAATTTTAACATGATTTTGGACTCCACTTGATGGCTTCCTCTACTACTTGGTTTTGTCAATCATCGACTAAAGGGTATCTTCAAATTATCAGTGGTGCTCCTGCATCAAACTCCCTAGGTTAATAAAAGGCATGTCCTCATGATCACTTTTTTAACTACAACCTCTATTGTTGTTGCATCTTCTTTCTTCTCTCTACTACATGTTTAATCATCACACAATACTCATAATATAATATTATGGAAATCAAGGACTTCCATATACACCACTACCTTTTTGCAATTGTTCTTCTATTGCTACTTTCATCATCTTTAACATCACTATAGTTGGTCTATGTCTCATCCACATCACCTTCATCTTCTAAGAATAGTTTCACACACTTGTCATTTCACACACAATTTCTAAATCACATTTCCCTAAGATGACAATCACAATTGTCACCTCTACTAGCCATGCATTTCTCACAACCTAAATTGAGTCATGTCCTAGCAAAGACATTTACAACTTCATTCAATAGTGTAGTCTACATAGGTGCCTAGGTGTATCGAACCTCTATGCTAAAAAATACGCACACATACTCCTCTTGCTCCCACATGTTACACCTTTACCCAACCCAATTATTTAAGTAAATGTTCTCTAATTCATCAAACCAAAAAAATATAGAGAAATACCTCTTTACCCAAACAATTCTCATATTCATATCTTATTCTACAACATCTCTACATTCTATCTGTAACATCCTGCTCTGGCGCACTGAGCGAACCTATTCTTTGAGGACACTTGCTCGCAAGTGATCCATATTATTATGCTATTAAAACTTTTGATTTTGATTATGAGGCATTATGGGTTGATGACATGTTGTTTTACCGCTTTGACATAGACAGGTGCTATTGAATCGGTTTTACTGAGTGTGCAGGATTTTGGACCTCGAGGATGCAGAGGCATCGATGGAACCCCTTGGACTCCAGATCGAGTCAGGGAGTGCTCCATTGGGGTTTGATTGTTTCACTATGATTTTAGTGCTTCTGATTAGATGATATGACATGGATATATTCTGACATGATTTGTTGATGATGCAGGCTGACGATAGCTTGCCGACCAGACTCACATATGGAGTAAAGGGGCCACGCACGACTACCAGAGATGTTGAGGGAGAGGTGTGGACAACAACCTTGCAACAACCTACTAGCACTCTCGCCGTGGCTCGAACTGTAGGTTAACGTTTACCTAGTTCGAGAGGACCCATGATGCCATGAGGGCAGACTGCGACAGTCACTCACGATGATTCTAAGGGGCGCGCAATAAGGCGGGGGCCTTATTCCTTAGAGGCCCTTAGTCTCCCACAAGTTCACCTGGTGGAGTGTTGACTCCAGGGGTTATTGATGTCTACCAAGTCAGTCAAGAGGCGAGTGACACCCTTGGAGCACGTAGTGCGTCCTGAAGGGCACGTCGCGCAAATGAAACATATCGAGGCGAGTGGCACCCTTGGAGCACGTAGTGCATCTTGAAGGGCACGTCGTGCAAGGGAACAAATGAGGCGAGTGGCACCCTTGGAGCACCTAGTGCGTCCTGAAGGGCACGTCGCGTTGTTGTTGATAGAGGAATGAACCTAGATGGCCTTAGGAAGAATAATGTGTTAAGTATTTTAAAAACAAATCCCCTAACTAAATGTCGCCCAATACAAAATTGAAGGTCTAAGTCTAATTTACGCTAGTAGTAAATTTTGTCTTTCTCTAATATATATATATATATAATAATAATAAAAATAAAAACAACTTAGATAATAATTATGATCTTCGTTAACTCTTGTAACACGAAGGGAGTAAGAAATTAATTTGTTTCATAACAATTTTTTTTTATGTTGGATTAAAATTTAAAAAGGGAATTAATCATTTTATTATTTTATGATAATTTAAAATACTAAGTAATTGAGAAAAGGGAAAAAGGGTTTAAGTTCCACACTTGCCTTTTGAGTTCTAATTAAAAGGGGAAAGAGGGAAAGTCTAAAAATTTAGGAAACTAGGAAAATAAGTAAACATAAAAAGGGGAAAAGGGGAACTAAGGGAAAAAGAGGAAAGTCAAACATAGAAAAAGTATCTACCATTTAAGAGATTTTTAATTTAAACTGATTTAGCAATTTAATAGGGGGAAGGTCATTAAAACCTGTAAGAGAATTTGGGGACACCTAGGAGTGATTCTAGGAGTAACTCTAGGTGAGTGAGGGAAATAAAGATAATTAATTAATTAAAGAAATTATTTATGGAGGAATGTAGGGGATGGGGGACACTTGTACGAAGATAAATTTTTAGGAATTTATTTTTAAAAACTTTAATGAAATGAGATTTTAGGAAAGAAAGGAAGTTCAAAACTCTATATATTGAAGGAAGGAGAAGGATGAAGGATCATCTTCTGTTTGTGTAACGTTACACTGCAGAAATATCGACTTAATTGATTTACTTGTGGGAGTTGGGATACCCAGGTCAGAGAGGAGTGGTAGCTCGGCCTTGCGAGGCGAGCTGGGATCTAGACGAAATCTTTGGTTAGTGTGCGTGGCCCCTTTGCGGCTCGAGGGGCTAAGGGTGAAGAAGAGTACCCCTAGCATTGGCTGGGAGGTACCGGTGAAGTCTCGCCGGTCGGTAAGCGGGAGTAGCTCGGAGCACGAGGGACGTCATTCAGAGCGGGCGATTAGGTAATGGTACACTCTTTTCATTTTTGTATGGTAGATTGTTGTAGGGTTTATGCTAGGATTTGCATGTTTAAATGGAGTAAGTAAACTGATGGTCTAGTTCGATGACTGAATTTTTCTTAGATGTTTGTCCTTGGCTGAAGGTTTGTCTTGCTCCTTGATGTGTTAACATAACCTTGATTTGATTGATGGTGAAGTTTCATTAACTCTGCGTTTTATAATCGCCGGATAAGTTTGTCTCTGCGTTTTTATATTGCTGGTTGATTTGGCACTTCGTTGCATTACCTCCCTCACAACTTATATCTGTGTTGGTTTTATTGTTGGCCTTTTATGTTGCGATTTTATCTCTGCACCTTATATTTGACGAATTTCAGCTGGAGCTTTTGCCCATCCGATTGACTGCCTGCAAATTATTCTAGGCTGTGTTTTTCTGGGGTGTTGGGCTGGAGATATTACCTTGGACCCTCTACAAATTTTGATTTGTCACTTACCCTGTGGAATGCGTTTCTGAGGCGCTTGTTCCCACTGTTGGGAATACGTAAAAGGGTAAAAACTCAACTTTGGAAAGGCGTTTACACTTTGCGTAATTATCCCCTTTTAATGGCGATATCGCTCAGCCTATTCATCACTTTTAAAAGCGAATCCACTCTGTGTATTAACCCTTTTGTTGTCGATTTCTCTCTACCCGATCATCATTTTATAATGGCGATTGTACCCCGCTTTCCTGTGGTTAAATGGCATTTTATTCTCTGCATATTTCGCGTGTGCTTAACCTCTGCTCTTCTTGACTGTTGACGGCTTTAACCCACTCGTATTCACCTTACCCCGAATTGCTACCCATCACAAAATTTTCATGTTATAGAAGATTTATCTAATTAGAACGGATGTAGGTGCTCCAATACGATTGATATTTGCTATGGATTCACCCTTCTCTGCACCACGAATTTGCTTTCCTCTTTTACGAATTTCCCACATCCTTCACCTACTGCGTGGATCGATTGATGAGAAACTTGTTGCTATTTACACATGTTTACACACAGCGATAAAATTGTTCACACAAGATTTACACCTGACACTGATTCACAATGTTTCCACACAGTCTTACACACAACGATAATGCTGGTCTTACACATAGTCTCGCACGCCTGTTTACACACAACGATAATGTTGGTCTTACACATAGTCTCACACGCCTGTTTACACACAACGATAATGCTGGTCGCAGAACGTTTACACACAGTCTTTTAATAGCATGTTGGGTAGCGATATATCTGGAGGCAAAAATATAATTTAATGGCATTTTCACAATGTTTACCCGCAACATTAATAATGTTCCCACCATGTTTTACACCGCGAAGTCATAGGGCCATCCACCCTGCCAATTTAATGCATTGACAAGAATCAGGTGTATTGTGTGACTGTGGATTTACTGTATAACAAAACACTTTTGATATAGACCGCGACTGGTATTCCAGTCTGATCGTGAATAAATATTGTAGGCTGCTAGCTATTGATTATGGTGTGGCTGTGGTTGTTGAATTCGATTAGCACTGAGTTCAAACCTTTGCATCTTACCAATAAGGCATAATCCTTGGCGTACTGTATGAATACTCAATTATTCTCATGCAATTTAGGGGTAAGACTCCCCTTTAACTTTTGTTATATTTGTTGTAAATCGTGTATTCTAGTTTATCTTATTTTAAGAATTTGGCACTTAACATTTTATATCAAGTGGATGTTTCTTTTGATAGTTCCTTCGAACGAGTATTTTTACCATTTTCACGGTACATTTTGAAATATTGAACTTACATGGGATTTGTGGGCTGGAAGGAATAAATAACAAGAGTATATCTCTCCAGAATTCTAGAATCTTGTTAGCTTTATTTTCAGAGTTATAACTTGTGTGAGTTATGGTTGTCCTGGTCCTCAAACTAGGCTTGACTTGGGGTTTTAGTAAAATGGTCATATTGGGGATTGCAAGTCCAAATCATGTAATAATTATGTCATTGGAAAGAGGATATATCAAAGGTAGTACATGTCCCAAATTTATAATATTAAAGTGTTATAGATACAATGCTACAATGTTTACTATTTTTCCTCTTGAAATAGGGAAAACACTTCAGGTTAAACGATAATTCCATTGAAACTTTCCCTTTGAGGGTCTAAACTGGATGGGGTTAGTGGGAACTCCAAGAAGACACATAGAGTACTTTGATAATAATTTAATCAACAAAATATTATAATTGGAAAATTTGTACTAGTGGTGAGGATGACCAATAAGACAATTTCCAAACAAGGCTATAAGACTGATGTTGAGGTTTATTTGTTCTTAAAGTGCTAATGGTAGCTTTCCACCTTAAGAATGTTAATGTTGTTATTCAAGTTTATGACTAGTGGATGGGGATTCAGATTAATTTAGAATTGTCCATTTAGGTTGTAATAATTATTAAAGTTAGTATGGTGGGTAACGACTAGATTGCAAATTTTAGACTTGCTAAATTAGATATGTAATTGATGTTAGTTGGATTTATAGATATCACCTAATTGGTAACTCAGACTCGCTAAATTGAGTCGTAATTCTTGTTAAGTTCGGTTGGTAACTCATTGACTAATGAATTTTTCACTGGTTATTTGATCTGTAATTAACGCCAATTTAAATCTTAGATATTGACCTTCTAGCCTTGATTAATGGTTGGGTAGATGATGAACTTTTTTTTATCTTGCGCTTCCCATTGAGGATGATTTTTGTTTATTATTAATTAATGTTGGTACTTGGTTTGTAAACTTTCAATGTGATTGGTTTGCTCACTGTAAGGGTTCTAGTTGCTTGTGTAATTAATTTTGGGTGCGTTGGGTTGTTAGGAGGATTGCCCTTAGCTTAGTAGGCTTGGTCTGCTTGTGTCGGGCGGGATGTAGACACCTCCATGTTCCTCAGAACAGTCGCCAGCCTTGAGACCTTAAATGGTCAAAATCAATGAGAACCTGGGCTTGAGTGTTGCTTATGTGTCCTGGAGGTCCTAACCATTGCAGGGTAGGACGGGCGGGTAGTCATTTTTATTCTTCGTCGGTTGAATGTCGTACTTTTCTTCCTAGTGCTTGATGTGCTTTTGTGTTGGTCGTTATGGTTGTTTTTGCGTGAGTCGCATGCGTGGTGTTCGTCGTCATGTGGCGTTGTTGAGTATAATGTCATCATTACCTTCCTACACACACAAAAAATAAAAATAAAAATTGTGCTTGTTATGTGAGGCTTGATGTCGTAACGGTGAGGTTCGTTACATATGGTATCAGAGCGAGGTTCAACTCGCGACTTGGGATCGCTACGACTTTCGTTGATATGATTTGATTATACTGTTGCTAATCGAGTTGACTTGTGGGTGTGGAGGTAATCATGGTTAGAGGACGTCGTGGAGGCAGACGACGGGGTGCTAGGGAAGGGGGTGCGACACCTCCAGTAGCATCCATGCCTAAGGGATCTAACCCCCAAGGAGACG
Source organism: Picea engelmannii (assembly GCA_009831015.1). NCBI lineage: Eukaryota > Viridiplantae > Streptophyta > Pinopsida > Pinales > Pinaceae > Picea > Picea engelmannii. The sequence continues at coordinate 39,382 of ML821370.1, forward strand.
AGCAAGTTGTCAGATAGGAGAAGATAGCAGTTGGTGATGTAGTCGAAATGATGAGATCTTTTCAGTGCATGTCCAAGGCACTGATCAACTGTTTGGACAGAGATGAGGCCAGGGTGCCGACATCCGCTGAGGTTCCGCCGCGTGCTCCAGTTGGTACTAGTAGCATTCACTGTGAACTCGAGAAGGTCAAATTTCCTGAGTTCTTTGGTGCCCCGGACGACATAGTCACCGAGGCATGGTTGGAGAACATGGTGATGTGCTTTGCACTTCACGATTATACCTCCAATATGAAGGTTCACATGGTGGTCTTTCAACTGAAGGGGAGCGCTCTTCTATGGTGGAAGACGCTCCTATCGCAGCTGAACATGGCCATCGAAGACGTGTCCTGGGAACTGTTCGAGGAATGGTTCCGAGAGAGGTACCTTTCAGAGGAATTCATTGAGCATCAACTCAATGAGTTCAACGCCTTACGACAGAGAAGTCGTACGGTCCCCGAGTACGAGGCCCATTTTATGGAGCTGCTCTAGTATGCTCTGCACCTTAACACTGAGAAACTTAAGGTCAACAGGTTTATGTTCGGCCTTAATGGCAACATACGTGCAAAGGTCAGGATTTTGATGCCTCAAACCTTGCATGATGCCGTCCAGAAGGCCCTCATAGCAGAGGAGGAGATTATCAGCGGGGGTCAGACGAGGGCTGCAATGAGACCCATAGGGTAGGTGCCATCTGGAGCACAACAACATCAGACACCAGCCAGGCATACGCCGAGATATCGTGGTTTCCAGAGGGGATCTGCTTTCACTACACCTCGGCGATCGACGCCTCAACAACAGACACCTTATCGGGGACCACAACATCAACAACAACGTCGACCGCAACAGCAACAGTTTAGGCCTGTTCATCAGAACAGACCAGGATTCCAGGCTGGTGGGCCATCATCTTCTACTTCGGGTACCATGACTACTGGGCCGAAAAAGGGGTGTTGGACGTGTGGGGAGCCACACTACCAACGCGACTGCCTGGTGGAGAGGACTAGAGTGTCTGGATCATCCGGACCCACTACTGTGGGAGATATGGGCAAGGCCCATCGAATTCACGTAGCGGTGCATAACCGCTAGGCAGAGCATCAGTCGACTGTGCTCGAGACGACATGTACCGTTGTTGACCAGACCCTTAGTATTTTGATAGATCTCGGTGCTACCGAGAGTTTCATTTATGGTGCAACGCTAAAAAGGATTAAGGCAAAGGCAGTCGAACAGGATGAGTTTAGCTTCGTAGAGATGGATTCAGGAGCCAAACAAAAGGTTGGAGGAAAGGTTACAAGATGTATCCTTAACCTTGGAGAGTTTGTCACCAGGGCCAACCTGTACATCACGATCTTAGGATCTTATGACGTCGTGATTGGTATGGACTGGTTGGAATCGCATGAGGCAATACTCAACTGTAAGACAAAATGGTTGAGCTTGGTCAATGACGAGGGACAAAGACGTGTGATTGTAGGACGGAACCAGGGAGTTTCCCCAGGGTTCATCTCTTCCTTATAACTACAGAAGAGTATGCACAAAGGGTGCAAGCTTTATGCGATCCTTGCATTAAACGAGAAGGGAGTAGTAGGAAGGTCTAGAACACCTTTCGGTGGTGAAAGAGTTTGCGGACGTATTTCCAGAGGAGTTACCTGGGATGCCGCCGGAGAGGGAATTGGAGTTTACCATAGACCTAAAACCAGGGATTGAACCGATAGCAAGAATGCCTTATCGGATGTCGACCTCGGAGTTACAAGAGTTGAAAATACAACTAAAGGAGTTGTTGGACCTGGGACTGATACATCCTAGTGTATCACCGTGGGGTGCACCTATTATTTTCATATGAAAGAAGGATAGATCGTGGAGGCTTTGTATTGACTACCGTCAACTAAGCAAGGCCACGATCAAGAATCAATATCCATTGCCGAGAATTGATGATTTGTTCGATCAAATGAAGGGTGTGACGATGTTCTCCAAGATCGATTTGCGATCAGGGTATCACCAGTTACAGATCAAGGAGGATGACGTTCCTAAGACCTCCTTTAAGACGAGGTTTGGACATTACGAATTTACTGTTTTACCATTTGGACTGACAAATTCCCTAGGGGTATTTATGAGTTTGATGAATGGGGTGTTCTGTGAGTACTTGGACAAGTTCATACAAGTATTCATTGACGATATTTTGATTTACTCTCGGACGACGGAGGAGCATAACGAGCACTTGCGCTTGGTGCTGCAATGTCTGCGAGAGCACAAATTGTATGGGAAGTTATCCAAATGCTCATTTTATCAATCGAAGATTCACTACTTAGGGCATGTCTTCTCCGGCGAAGGCATCACCGTGGATCTAGAAAAGGTCGATGCTATCATGGAATGGCCTGTGTCGACGACTATCTCGGAAGTGCGTAGCTTCATGGGTTTAGCAGGATACTATCGACGGTTCATCGAAGGATTTTTGAAGATAGCAAATCCGATCACGGAGTTGCAGAAGAAAAACAAGAAGTTTTTTTGGACCAAGAAATGCGCGGAAGAATTTCGGAGGCTCAAGGAGTTGTTAACAACCGCATCGATACTAAAGGTCCCGGACATGGACGCGGATTTCTTGGTATGCACTGACGCATCCAAGAAAGGCTTAGGCGGAATCTTGATGCAAGACGGATGAGTGATCGCTTACATTTCGAGGAAAATGAGAAGGCATGAGGAGAACTATGCGACACATGATTTGGAGTTGTTAGCCATCGTATATGCCTTGAAGGTTTGGAGACACTAACTTGTTGGACGAAAATTTGAACTAAAGACTGACCACTGTGGACTACAACACATATTTACGCAAAGCGACCTGAACGCGCGACAATGACGTTGGTCGGAATTGCTTAGCGAGTACGACTTTGAGATTGCCTACATAAAAGGAACAGTGAACCGAGTGGTGGATGCATTGAGTCAGAGACCACGCATATTTTCAGTGATGCCTCTTCAGACGGATCTAGGTGAAAATATTCTAGCCTTACAGCGTGACGATGACTGGTACAAAGAGGTCGAGGGTTTTATCAGACAAAACACAATGATGGTACCGCGATTTGAAGGATTTTCGTTTGATAGCGATGGTTTATTGAGGTTTAAAAGTTGTATCTACATACCGCCGAACGACGAGTTGAGGATGTTGATCCTGAGCGAGGCTCATCGAGCAGTTTACATGGCTCACCCGAGAGTCATGAAGATGAGGGAAGACCTTAAACCCTTATTCTTCTAGAAGGGAATGAAGGCAGACATAGTCAATTATGTGTCCAGATGTCTAGAATGTCAACAGGGAAAGACTGAACATAGACACCCAACAGGATTACTACAACCACACGCTATTCCAGAATTGAAATGGGAGGTTATTTCGATGGATTTTATTGTTGGATTGTCACTGACGACAAGGAGACATGACTCGATTTTTGTAGTAGTAGACACTCTGACGAAGAGTGCTCACTTTATTCCTGTGTGTACGACGTATCAGGCACTTGACATAGCTAGAGTTTTCATCAGTGAGATTGTGAGGCTGCATGGCGTGCCTAAGAGGATTATATCCGATCGAGGATCGGTGTTTACTGGACGATTTTGGATGAGTTTCCAAGAGGCCTTGGGAACCCAACTTAACTTTAGTACTGCGTATCACCCGGAGACTGATGGGCAGACCGAACAAATGAACCAGACCTTGGAGGACATGTTGCACATGTATGTGATGTACCAACAAAAGCGTTGGGAAGAATTCTCACCACTGGTAGAATTCGCTTACAACAACAGTTACCAAAGCACCATTAAGATGACACCTTTCGAGTTTCTTTATGGGCGACTGTGTCAAACACCTTTGATTTGGGATCGGCTTGAGGATAGGGTCCTGGTGGGACCAGAAGCGATCCAAGAAATGGAAGAGCAAATGAAAACAATAAGACAAAGGATTAAAGAAGCACAGGATCGACATAAGAGTTATGCCGATGCGCACCGTGTCAACCGTAGTTACGAGGTCGGCAATCGAGTCTTCTTGTAGGTTAAACCGCACAAGAGTTCGATCAAGTTTGGGAAGGGAGCTAAACTCTCTCCTAGGTTCATGGGACCTTTTGATATTGTGGAGAGAAAGGGGCCTGTGGCCTATCAACTAGCCTTGCCGGATTCTTTGAGGCGTATGCACGATGTTTTTCATGTATATGTTTTGAGACATTATATCAGTGATCCTACACATGTTATTGACATGAGTTCCTTGTAGGTATCAAACGAGGGGGTGCTCACGGCTGAGCCGGTCCGCATCTTGGATCATCGTGTTCGACAGCTACGACGTCGAACAGTAGATCAGGTCAAGGTCCAGTGGGACAATTATAGTCCGCACTCGACGACCTGGGAGGACGCATGTGATATGCGTCAGCAATTTCCGTTTTTGTTTGATGATAGACATATGATACTGTGATACACTTTATTTCAGCCTATATACTGTGAAACTTCGGGACAAAGTTTAGACCAAGAGGGGGTGTATGTAACATCCCGCTCTGGCGTAATGAGCGAACCTATTCTTTGAAGACACTTACTCGCAAGTGATCCAGATTATTATGCTATTAAAACTTTTGATTTTGATTATGAGGCATTATGGGTTGATGACATGTTTTTTTACCGCTTTGACATAGACAGGTGTTATTGACTCGGTTTTACTGAGTGTGTAGGATTTTGGATCTCGAGGATGTAAAGGCATCGATCGAACCCCTTAGACTCCGGATCGAGTCAGGGAGTGCTCCATTGGGGTTTGATTGTTTCACTATGATTTTAGTCCTTCTGATTAGATGATATGACATGGATATATTCTGACATGATTTGTTGATGATGCAGGATGACGATAGCTTGCCGAACAGACTCACATATGGAGTAAAGGGGCCACACACAACTACTAGAGATGTTGAGGGAGAGGTGTGGACAACAACCCTGCCACAACCTACTAGCACTCCCGTCGTGGCTCGAACTGTAGGTTAACGTTTACCTAGTTTGAGAGGACCCACGATGTCGTGAGGGCAGACTGCAACAGTCGCTCACGATGATTCTAAGGGGCACATAATAAGGCGGGGGCCTTATTCCTTAGAGGCCCTTAGTCTCCCACAAGTTCACCTGGTAGAGTGTTGACTCTAGGGGTTATTGATGTCTACCAAGTCAGTCAAGAGGCGAGTGGCACCCTTGGAGCACATAGTGCATCCTGAAGGGCACGTCGTGCAAAGGAAACATATCGAGGCGAGTGGCACCCTTGGAGCACGTAGTGCGTCCTGAAGAGCACGTTGCGCAAGGGAACATATGAGGCGAGTGGCACCCTTGGAGCACCTAGTGTGTTTTGAAGGGCACGTCACATTGTTGTTGATAGAGGAATGAACCTAGATGGCCTTAGGAAGAATAACGGGTTAAGTATTTTAAAAACAAATCCCCTAACTAAATGTCGCCCAATACAAAATTTAAGGTCTAAGTCTAATTTACGCTAGTAGTAAAT